>CM071938.1:27297500-27300000 GCA_036784905.1 Acrossocheilus fasciatus
TTTAGTTTTTTGCTAAACACAAAAACCAGCCCCAAGACTGTCACTCGACTTGGCAAAAACCTGCGGTACCTCAATCATAGCTGCAAATTTAAACACACTTGAAGTCTGCAATGAAATTATCAGTATGATTTCAAACATTTCAACATTCTTGAAGGTCAGACAATCAGATCTGAGCTATCTACATTAATTTTGTAGCTCTGTACTCTTGCTGTATTTAAAAAATTGTCTTGTAAATTTTCATTTGTCCATTTTTACTTCTCTTTTGGATTATTAGAAACATATTAGACAAAGTTAATATTTCGATTAAACATAAATCCATTATGTCTCCTAAACTATGAAAGAGCACCTCTGAGCAATAAAAAATTCCTCTGAATCAGCTCAGTTAATTGAAAACCCCTCTCCGTTCAGGTTTTTCTTTCAAACCGCTTCAGTGAAGCTGTCTCACGCTCTTTCAATAGATATATATATAGGCTTCACACACAATGTGCATTTTAAAAACTCTCTGTATCTATATCTGTCTCTCTCTATGAATATATGCATTTCTTACTCTCTCACAAACACACACACACTACCTGTTCATCCAGCTCTCCCTTCCAAACACAATCAACAAATACACACAAACACTTTCAGTTATCCACTGGCTTTATACTTTACACACAAGTCCCAGTGATTACACATAAACACTCACTGACCCAAACACTGCTGTTCTCTTTTCTCTCTCTAACACACACACACACACACTCTCATTCCCTCCTCCCCTCAGTAACACACGTGTGCACAAACACACACACACACACACGCACACACACACACACACACACACACACACACCCCTCCCCTTCACTCAGTCTCAAACACACTTCCCCTGTCTCTCACGTACACACATCACACACTCAACGGACTTCACACACTCTCCCCACATTTAAAATGCACATCTTCTTCAGCACCATGTGCTACACACTCCCACACACCTTTCTCCTGACAAACACACGCACCTTGACAATAATACCTTTTAGATGGTCCTCTCCACCCCACCTAAATGCACATATGTATACACATGTTTGTTTTTCTATCATGGTGGGGACTTTCCATTGACTATTGTTTCACCCTGAGCTAATGATATTTATGTTCACCTTAACTAAAACCTCACCCTCATAGAAACTTTTCTGCGTTTTTATATTTTTTTATTTAGTATATACAATAAGGTTTTTCTCTCATGTCAAGTGTTGTCCGGTTCTCACAATGTAGGTGATTTCAGGTTTTACTGTCCTCAAACAGACATCTGGCCCCCATAATTTAAGGCAAAACCTAAGCACACACACCTCTTCCAACAAATACACACCTTTTATCTACTGTCACATGCAATCACACACTCTTTCTGTGTCACACTTTCACTCTCAAACACTCTTCCCGCTTTCACACACACACACACACACTGGATTTGCATGGTTTATGGGGACATTACGTAGACATAATGATTTTTATACCATACAAACTGTATTTTCTATCCCCTAACCCTAAATCTACCCCTCACACAAAACTACTGCCCTTTTTAAATAATTTTTTCTTTGTGATTTACAAGCTATTTATAAAAAAAAAATGTCCCCACAAGGTCAGAAATTACTGGTATTTCTATCCTTGTAGGGACATATGGTCCCCATAATGCAGGGAATACCAGGTACACACACACAAACAAACACACACAGTCTCACAAACACACACACCAGCATATTGTGTCTGTCTTTGTCACGCACACTCACTGTCTTTCCCTCCCTCTCATGCTCTCACTCACATACACACACGCAAGCACACACACACACACACACACACACACACACACACACACACACACACACACACACACACACACACACACACACTCTCTCTCACACATGCACACACGCACTAGCACTAACACACACACACACACACACACACACACACACACACACACACACACACTGTACTTGTTCCTTTCTCTCACGCTCTGCTCTCTCCCTCCTCCCTTCTGCATTCACACACACACACACACACACACACACACACACACACACGCAACCACTCACACACGCACACACACACACACACACACACACACACACACACACTCTCCCTGTGACACACACGCAAGCAATCACACACTCACTCACACACACACACACACACACACACACACACACACACACAGACACACACACACACACACACACACACACACACCCTGTGACACACACGCAATCACACACTCACTCACTCACTCACTCACACACACACACACTCTCCCTCTCTCTCTCCATGTGACACAGACACACACGCAATCACACACTCACTCACTCACTCACTCACACACACACACACACACACACACACACACACACTCTCTCTCTCTCTCTCGCTCTCCCACACGTCAAATGTTTATTCAGAGTTAATAGTGATTAAAAACCTACATTCTGCATTATTTTAAAACTGAAAATAAATCAGACTGGTAGTCACTGTCGTT
>CM071938.1:27305000-27535000 GCA_036784905.1 Acrossocheilus fasciatus
GAAATTCCTTCTCCTCATTCTTATCATACTGACCTCTTCCTCTCCACCCTTTCATTCTCTTTTTTCATCACATATCCAGTCTCACTTCCTTATTTTCCCGGCGCCTCTTCTTGACCTTCGGGACATTGTCTTTGGTGCTTTCTCCATCTCTGCTGGCATAGAGCGGAGGGTGTCAGACGTTTGGCCAGTCCAGTGCACGAGGTCCTGCAGCACTCGTACAATCCACATCTTCAGACCGAAACTCCCACTGGCCACTTGACCATCCAGCTCCTTTCACACAAGCACAGACAGATTGTTAATGAAATTGAGATGTTTTTATCAGAACAGCTTCACATTTATGAGAAAACAGTGCAGCATTATATTTAAATGGCTGGCTAAACATCACTTCAGCACCTCTTTAACTTCAGCTTCAAATTTTTGGCCATCCACTAGCAGCTGCTCTGTGCTCGCCAACAGGTGCCCCAGACGATCCCTCACAGTTTTCCGTTTTCTCTTGTACTCGCTGTCTTCGTCGGAAAATTCTTCGTCCTCCCGAGTAATGACATCTTCCAGAAGTCGCAGACACTCCTTGAGCGCAGCATGCAGGATACATATTTTTTCTGCATCTGACAGCTGAGGAACCAGTGGAGGAACGGACACTAAATAACCTCCTTCGACCGGCAAGGACGGCAGTGATTCACTGTTTCTCTAAACCGTGAGACAAAGTGAATGATTAGAGGTTACAAGAAACATTGAATGTAATGAGCAGAAAAAACCAGATGACGAAACTGATAAACAAACATGTGGTGAACATACGACAGTGAATGAAAGCAGCAATTAAAAAATAATAAAAGATAGAGCCAAACTAACTCGTATAAACTTGTACAGCCAACACACACTTTCCAAAGGTCACCTGAACATTGTATTTATTTAATTAATGTTTATTTAACAGGGACGATACAGAATAACATTATTGCACAGTACCGAGCAGCGGATGTTTGAGGGCGAACTTGGGTAAACTAGGAAACTTTTTGCAATTGAGATGACTGGGTTAGGCTAGAAATACAACAAGCAATAAACAACCTACAACTTAACACACACACACACAAACACACAGAGAGAGAGAAATAATGATCACAATTTATAGTTTAAGCCAGTTTTTATCTATTTAAAACTTGTATATTCCTTTGAAAGGATATGAATTTTTCAGGATTCTACATTTTTTATAGAAACAAAACATTACAATAATTTTAACCTTGTATAATTTTCTCCTCACCTTCAGCCTGAGCTTTTTTCCTCAACTTTAGCCTGATGCTCAAAGAAGCATGTTGTTGGCATTTTATTAAGTCACTAATTAATAATGTATCACCCTCTGAAGCCTTCAGGCGATCAGCTCGTGCTGTATTTAGGCTGAATAGGAATCAAATGTTGCTCACCTATTTCTAAAGTTCAAAGACTCCCCTACATTCCAAACCGCTCCCAAGTTTCAGGCTACTTTTCCATCGAAACAAGCTGAAACTCAGAATTGTTTCTGCATTCAGGGAAAACAAGAGAGGAGGTGGTGGACCTGAACAATCTGGCAGGTATCCAAAAATGTTTGCTTTTTTATTACTGCAACAATCACGCTTTATAATCCAGCAGCACTTTCCATTCGCTGCGCGCACCAACAAGTCTGTATACCCCGCAGCCGTTCAGACAACGCTGTCACTTCTGTAACACAATTCATTTGCTGCTTCCCCCAGACATTCCTTCAACTAAATGTCATGATGCCGATGACTTCAGTTTGCGTCGCACACCATGCAGGTCATAATTAGGAATGGCTCAACGGTTAAATATAATAATTAGATTAGTTCTGTATAAATAAGCTCTATTTTGAGACTTACGTATAACTCCAGGAGTTGGATGCATTCCTTATGAAGCAGCCGGGCTAAAGCTGCGGTCCTCCCTGCGTGGCCCCGCAACCCATGACGACCGTTTGCACTTCTGCCAGCCATTTATACTCAAAAACACCTACTGTTTGAAAAATAACGTTTGAATCAACAGCAGAAATAAATCAGCATATATTCTTGCTTTTATAGGACCCCCCCTATATACTATCGTAGGCTGTATAGATGATAAATGGTGATGATCCTCAGTCGCTGTTTCTCAGTAGCGGTGATTTCACTTTCGCCAAAATATCTCTCATGACTTACAGCACGATTTCCTAAACGCTGTTCTCCCGTTTTAATGTAGCTCTGAATTAGCCGTGACTCCGCCTCTTTTTGGGAACGTGGTGCGTTTGAGGGGCCGGGAAAGTCAAGGCGGAATTTCATTGGCTCAGAGTTCACCTCATAGACCCACCGCTTAATACCAATGCAAACTGGAAAATATAAATAAAGAAAAAGAAAAAGCTCCCAATTAGAGTCGTTTGCTTTTAAAGCCTGGAAGGAAATGAAGATTTGTTTTTTTCTCGCCTCTGGCAATTTCCTATAGGTTTTTAGAATGGCTAATTTTTAGAATAGAGTGGTTTAACTTACATTACGTTTTGTTTTATGAGTTGCATAACATACCTGAAATGTGAATTTTGAGCATCTACATATCATGATCTATAACCAGCCTACTGTAAATTACGTCTTGCAGTGATAATAGCTCATTTTATTTGAAGTTTTCATCTGTTTTAGATAGAATGATGTTGTTTGGATCAGAAGCAGAGTACAAGTTTGAGATTAAGGCAGTCATAAGCAAATATATGTATAAATATTACATTTCCATATATGAAATATATTGTCATATGAAGTAAAAACAGATATTAACATATAGGCTTATATCTAGCCCATACAAATAGGTATGAGTAGTACATGGATAGGCTTTATGTCATGTACATGTATATCCATCCCAAAATGAATGTTGATATTTTATAATATAAAAGATAGACATGTATTTAAGTATGTATTACAAAAACATATATAAGATTTGTTTTAATAAAGTTGCATATAAATAATATCTACTATTAACATATGAACATATACAAATTTTAATGTCATAAATGCATATTTTCATCTACCCAGAGAATGTGCATATGTGCTACGGTTTTATAAGTAGGCCTATACCAATTTTACTTTTGATACAGTGTAATATATGTCATATATTACATTTCCAAATTAAACAAATCATGCGAAGAATCATGAATCTAGAATGATTAGGATAACGTTAATGACACTTTTTTTGTAAAAGCTGCTTTATAAAGCAAATGAATTGTTTTATGCATGTTGTGGCAAGCTGCTTAAATTATTTAATGCATGTCAAGAAATTCCTTAATGACTTTAGATTTGAATACAGAAATAAGCAGCAGCTAATAAGCTGCAGAAAACATTATTAAATTAGCCAAAATTTGTAAGTTCAGTTTGTAAATGGCCATTTGAATTCTGCAAAAATCTGCTGTGCTTTTTGCCAAACACTGTGGTCGGCAGTCCTTTTATTAGCTATTCACATAAGGAATTGATGTCTACGTGAAATAACAAGGAAGGGTGGTATAAAAGGGTGGTATTCCACTTTTCTATTTTTCTAAGCTTATCAGTGCCCACACCTTCCCTTTTTACAATAGCGAGGCCGGAAAATGTTGTAACCTGTTACTCAGACATTTATTCAAGACATTTATTGTATCTCAAACTGCCCATATTTGTCTACCAGAAGTGGAAATACACAACATTTCCCTAAACTGCGTGAAGTGTCAAAAGTGATGTCGTTAAACCTATATCTCACTCTCAGAGTGTAACAATATAGAAAACATTAACATTTTAAATTTTGAGCATGAATTTTATTGTGGAAATCAAATTTACTTTTAAAGAGAGTTCTATTCTATAACCCGCCTTTTACAAGTTGTGAGGCTTACATTATATTACGGTAATTATTCCTGTAATTAGCTTGTGCACAAATAATAATGTCATGTTATCTTGATGAATAATTAGTCTACGATGTATCAATGGTCTGGAAATCAGTATTTGCTAGTGCTCATAGTCTGAGGGCCCTATACTGCCGCTTGTATAGGCCATATGGCACACATATTATATATGTATACTCACATGTAATCCCTGCCTGTATGTGATATATTTCATTTAAATGTGCCTTCTTATTGTCAGTGGATGTATATCAAGTGATGTGAAACATTTCTTTGCATTTTGTGGTTTCACTAGAAGCTGTGGAAAAGTGATAGATCAGAACGTGACTCTGTTTGCAGACTGTGCATGAGAGAAGATATACACTGTTGCCGTATTCCTTCCGCTACTGATAACGGCTGCAACCAACACTCATTTTAAACATTAAAAATAAAATCAAGTGCCGAATCGCAATCCATTATAACACTTGTTAACAAAGTTGTTCCATAGTGGGGACAAAAAAGTCAGGTCCCATCAGTGCCCACTGTAAATGATGCATGTCTCTTGGTGTATTAGGTCTGTTTTAAAAGACTTCAGTATTATTTTAGCATTATTTACATAATATTTCTTGCAATGTATTATTAATACTTTGAATATATGAGTTTTTTAAAATTAATTGTAACTTTATACTTTTACTTTATTTTAATTTTAGAATATGTTTTAGTAATTTTGTTATGTGCTTTTGTCATTTTTATATATTTTTTTGTTTTGATTTCACATTTAATTTTAGTAGCCTAATTTTAAAACTTCAAAATAGTTTATTTCATTTAGTTATCAAAAAAAAAATCTAATTTCAGCAATAATTTAGCATTTTATGTTTAAATATTTGATCTAATATTTCAATTTTATTTTTATTATTGGTTTATTTTAATTACCAAAAACGATTTTTAATACTCAAGTTGATATCATTGTCGCAATACCATTCCACGCCTCGCGGTGGCAGATTCATTTACTTTTCATTTCCACGAAAATCTGTTTGGGGACCAAGAAGAAAACCTGACTTCCGGATAAACAAACGATTCAATGACAAGTGAATCTCTGATGTCCAATCCTACTGACAACTTTTTCTAAGAATTTGGATCACAGTTCTCAATAACTTGTGTATAAGTCGATATGAATTCGCTCGTGGGATACGGGGTTTCATCTGAGTCGGAGGATGAAGAGAAAGGAGAAGACAATACGAAGGAGTAAGTAATTCAGAATTAAATAAACAAATACATGATTTATAATATCCGTTTTCAATCAGTATAGGAGTTTTTAAATTGAGAAAGCCAAGTGTGAAGAGAAGCTTCCACGGTCGTAATCTTAAATCTTAAAATATAGCTATAAAATTTCTGTCATCATTTACTCACTATTGTGTCAAACCAACACGAATTCTTCAGTGGAACAAAATTATATAAAATTATCTTCAGAATTTGAACTGAATAAGAGTGAATGGGGACTGGGTCTGTTAAGCTCCACAAAGCACCATAACAGTAGTCCATACGACTTGTGGACTGTGTACCAAGTCTTCTGAAGCCAAATGATGGCTTTCTGTGAGGAAATATAAGTCCTGTAATTTAATACTGTAAATTCAAATTTTGTTTGAGAGCGATGGTCATCATTCACTTTCATTATGTGGTAAGGACAGTAACTCATTTTGTGGTTTAAAAGTATATTGTTTAACTTGCAGATAATGTAAAAATAAAATTAAAAAGCCACTTGGAGTATGCTTTCATGACTGCTTCTTAAAAGTGCACTTAGTAGTAGTAATGTAGTAGTAATGTCAAATTGAAAGTTTTACTTTAACTTGCATTTTAAATAGTTTTGTTTAATTTGTTGTTGTGCTTTACAGATTATTTTGATGTGTTCACGTACTAAAGCACATGTACATGCTTGATTCTAATTTCAACCGTAGTGTGTTATTTGGTATTACATTTAAAGTTAACACATTTGAAATAATTACTAATGTGTAAATACAAATATATTTAAATACCTGGCATACAAATTTCAATAGAAATAATTAAAGCATAATTTAGTTTAGAATATATGCTTGTAAGTACAGTATCTCACAGAAGTGAGTACACCCCTCACATTTTTGTAAATATTTTTATAAATAACTTTGTAAATATACTTGTATAGCTTGTATAACAGTGTAAATTTGCTGTCCCCTCAAAATAACTCAACACACAGCCATTAATGTCTAAACCGCTGGCCACAAAAGTGAGTGCACCCCTAAGTGAAAATGTCCAAATTGGGCCCAATTAGCCATTTTCTCTCCCTGGTGTCATGTGACTCGTTAGTGTTACAAGGTCTCAGGTGTGAATAGGGAGCAGGTGTGTTAAATTTGGTGTTATCACTCTCACTCTCTCATACTGGTCACTGGAAGTTCAACATGGCACCTCATGGCAAAGAACTCTCTGAGGATCTGAAAAAAAGAATTGTTGCTCTACATAAAGATGGCGTAGGCTATAAGAAGATTGCCATGAAACTGAGCTGCAGCACGGTGGCCAAGACCATAGAGCGGTTTAACAGGACAGGTTCCACCCAGAACAGGCCTCGCCATGGTCGACCAAAGAAGTTGAGTGCACGTGCTCAGCGTCATATCCAGAGGTTGTGTTTGGGAAATAGACGTATAAGTGCTGCCAGCATTGCTGCAGAGGTTGAAGGGGTGGGGGGTCAGCCTGTCAGTGCTCAGACCATACGCTGCACACTGCATCTAATTGGTCTGCATGGCTGTCCTCCCAGAAGGAAGCTTCGTCTAAAGCCTGCAAACAGTTTGCTGAAGACAAGCAGACCAAGGACATGGATTACTGGAACCATGTCCTGTGTTCTGATGAGACCAAGATAAACTTACTTGGTTCAGATGGTGTCAAGCGTGTGTGGCGGCAACCAGGTGAGGAGTACAAAGACAAGTGTGTCTTGCCTACAGTCAAGCATGGTGGTGGGAGTGTCATGGTCTGTGGCTGCATGAGTGCTGCCGGCACTGGGGAGATACAGTTCATTGAGGGAACCATGAATGCCAACATGCACTGTGACATACTGAAGCAGAGTGTTTGGGCCCAATTTGGACATTTTCACTTAGGGGTGTACTCACTTTTGTGGCCAGCGGTTTAGACATTAACGGCTGTGTGTTGAGTTATTTTGAGGGGACAGCAAATTTACACTGTTATACAAGCTGTACACTCACTACTTCACATTGTAGCAAAGTGTCATTTCTTCAGTGTTGTCACATGAAAATATATAATAAAATATTTACAAAAATGTGAGGGGTGTCCTCACTTCTGTGAGATACTGTATATTAGGTAGTACACTTTAACCATATTTCAAAGAAGAATAGAAGTAATTATGAAATTACATATAAAGATGTTCTTAAGTTGTACTTTAGTGGATCAAAAAAGCACTCTTAAGTTCAACTAATTGCATTTAATATAGATTTAAACTATACTATATTTTTATTTAATTGCAATTAAGTGCTCAAAAATTACATTCAGTTCACACTTAAGTACATTCTTTTAAAGTGTATTATTTCACTTTAAAAAAGTAAGGTATGAGAAACTGTGCTTCTTTTTCACAAGGGCGATAAGGGTGTTTGTGTGTGTTTATATAAACTAAGAAAGAATGTACTAAAAGTTAGAAAAAATTTGACAGCAATGGTCATCATTCACTTTCATGAATAAATGATTACATGATGAAAAAAAGGTCAGTTATTCCTTTAATGAGCTGAGAATGATCAAGTATCACTTTTTAGATAAACATCTTTAATTATTTCTGCTTAGGTCCTTCAAAAAGACAGAATGCACTGTAGAGAAGACAAAAAGCCATAATTTCCTGTTGGAGTCGGAATCGCTTTCCAGTGAGTCTGAATCTGGTCCAGAGAATGAGGATCAAGAGGAGCCGCCCACTGCTGATCGCTCCTTTTCCGAACCCGTGCCACTCCTCTCCGTGCGTCCTCACACTCACAAGCTCCCTCCTCCACCTCTGGGAGGATCCAGCTCGGGTGGAGCACTTCCAGGCAGCAGTGTGTTTACTAATCCATTCAAAGAGCTGGCTGAGGAAAGACTGAATGTCCTACAGAAACATGTACCTCTTACTTTACAAGCTCGCCCCACCCAGATTGACGGTAAGCGGATTTGTGTGGCCTACAGGAAGGATGGCCGCTGCCGCTTTGGAAGCCGCTGCAAGTTCGCACATGACAGCGATCTGCAGAGTAACCGTGCGGTCATCTCTGACAGTGGACCAAAAGACAATGTTACAGTTTCACACAACGATGGTCCGCTGGCTTCTTGTGAGGAAGACGCAGAGACAGATGGAGAGAAAGACAATGAACAACGAAAGAAGAGAAGAGTGGGGGTGAATGATTCTCTCATTCCACCAAAACGTGCACTCAAGCAGTATGCCAGACTCTCACAACCCTAAAAATTCAAAACTTTCTGTTTGTATGACATAATTTGGGTAACAACTTACTTTTATTTGAAAAACACCCACAATGCTGCGTTATATTTATTGAATTAATATGCTACTGATGAGATTATGATAATTAGCCTGTAAAATGTGTTACAGATTTTCTCCAGAGGTTTTTGTTTTGTAGACAAAGGCGATGTAGCCAATACTAGCAGAGAGAGACTTGTGAAAATTCTTCCAACAAATGTAAGGAATAGATCTCATTATTAAAATTGCATTTATCTGGGTCTTATTTGGCTTCCAAAAGCCCCCCTTTTTAATCCTACATTAGTCTAAGGTTTTGAAACCATAAATGTAAGTATGTATACATATTGTGTATTTGATGACTCTGAATATATATATTCAATGTATTTTCAAATTGAAGTGTCCCTTTTTTGCTATTATGGTTCATTTCACCTAGGGTTGCACTATATATTGGTGTTGTATCTGTTACTGGTGATATTAGAGATTTCTTTTCCTAAAATTGGTAGCTATACATTTAAATTTGATATACACTAACATTCAGAAGTTTGGAGGCAGTCAGATTTGTTTGAAAGAAATGAGCACATTTGTTCAGCAAGGATGCATTAAATTAATATTTATAAATAATTTAACAAAAAAATTATCTTTCAAGTAAGTGCTGTTATTTAAAACTGTATATTCATCAAAGAATCATGAAAAAAAGTATCCCAGTTTACACAGCACAAGTGTATATTTATGATAAATGTTTCTTGAGCACCAAATCACCATATTAGAATTATTTCTAAAGGATGTTGTTACACTGAAGAGTAATGGTTGCTGAAAATTCAGGTTTGCCATCTCAGGAATTAATTTTAAAATGTATTAAAATAGAAAATAGTTTTAATTGTACCACTATTTAACAATATTAGTGTTAACTGCAATTTAAAAAAAAAACTTTAAAAATACTACACCAAACTTTTGAACAGTAGTGTATATCAGCCATTATTATATTTTCTGCCTTTTTTGCATTTATATTACTTTTGCCATCAAATGCTCAGTTAAAAAGTTTAAAAACACTAATAATTTAATAATTATTATTGTAGGCAAATTACAAAATGAATATATTTTGTAGTGATGCATAAAGTCACTTGTAACATTTAAAACAGCTGATTTGTTTTTTAGTGTTTTATTTTAAATTTATTTAGACAAAATAGAATGGAATTTTAATATTGACTATAACATGAACATGATCAGCTTATCTGTAATATGGGTGCATCCCTAATTTCTACAGTACCTATTCAAGCCACATGATGGCACACGTTTACTTACACATGGCTTTATTCACACAGACTAAGGTCTGTGGAAGCCTCTACAGCCACAGAACAACACACTCACTCACACACACACACACAAAACAGATGTGGTTGTTGGAGGGGACTATAACTGTTTATATACAAAATGAACAATGATAACTCAAAACACAGTCTCCCTGGTACAGACATTTCTACAAAGCTACCAAAAGTTAATGCGATTACATACAATATATTTATGACTCTATATATTTAACTTCAGGGCGTGTAGGAGCGCAACAAATAACAGTCATCTCACTATCTTCCATGTTACACCTTCAACATCCTTCCTTCATTACAGCAGAACACGCTGTATTTGGCCGTCTGAACTGTCCGTCATGTTTGGATCATCCCCTTCTCCACCCGCCTCCCAAACCCCACCCCCACTTCCGTTCTCATTAGTCCCGTCTCCCTCCCAGACCACTTGTCTCGTCTCTGAAGGAGTAGTGGAAGACTGGGGAGATGTAGATGATGAGGAGGCAGGATTGCTCCCGAATCCCAAAACGCTCCGGGAGTCGGCGGACACCTCGGGCAGGGTTTGGGAGAGAAGGGGAGTATTGGGAGCCGGGTTGTGGCTTGGGGGCCTAGAGAAGGTCTGGTTTTGATGTGGCTGGGTGGTTTGAAGAGGCAGCTGCTGTGCAACAGAAACCAGTGGGAGCTGCTGCTGAGGAAGAGCTCTGAAGGCCATGTGGACAATCTGGGATTGAGGGCTGTAGGACTGAACGGGCAGCTGCTGGACCAAAGCGGGCTGCTGAGTGACGCTGGTCGTGGAGGGCTGCATGGGGAGCTGCTGGATTTGGTGTTGCTGCGGCGAGACAAACTGTAGTGGCATCTGCAGAGAGTGAGCGGAGGTCTGCTGTGAAGGAGCGCTGTTTTCCTCTTCTGTCGAGGACAAGGCCAGGGTCACCGGTACCTGCATGGTGTGTAGCGGGTGATCCTGATCCACAACCATCACTGGACCCACCTGACCCGCTGGTATGGCAGAGCTCCCCTGGGCCTCAGGGACCACCTGCTCTGTCTGCATGGAGCCCGTGGAGGTCTCCAGCAGCGAGGTGACTCCGGTAGGAGTGGTGATTAGGGTTCCGGCATTGGCGGCCAGGGCCTCGGCAATGAGCACCTCGGGGTGGCTCTTGGCTTTGTGAGCCACCACACTGTCCTTCTTTTCGAACTTCTTGCCGCAGATGCTGCAGGAGAACTGGTACGTGGCATCTGCATCGTGCTTCTTCATGTGCCAGTTAAGGGAGGCCTTCTGACGGCAAGTGAAACCACAGATTTCACACCTAGAAAGGAAATGAGTTGATTGAAATTTACTGCAATTTTTTTTTTTCTCAATAGAGCCAGGAAATTACTGAAGTTGAGAACTTACATGTTATTTGACTATTATATAATGTCAAATGGGAAGTGTTTCATGTTAAAAATAGTGCCGTCAAATGATTAATCGCATCCAAAATAAAAGTTTTTGTTTACATAATATATGTATGTGTGCTGTGTATATTTATTATGTATATATAAATACACACACATGCATGTATATATTTCAGAAAAATGTTATGTTTATATATTAAACATTTATTTATATAATAAATTTTGTGAATATAAATATAGACATGTAAATATTTTCAATATATACTGTATGTGTGTGTATTTCTATATACATAAATATACACAGAACACACACATATTATGTGAACAAAAACTTTTATTTTGGATGCAATTAATCGTTTGACAGCACTAGTTAAAAGTATTGAAAATGTAACAACTAAAACAGTCTCCCTGGTACTGACATTTCCACAAAGCAACCAAAAGTTAAAGCAATTACATACAATATTTATATATTTCACTTCAGGGCGTGTAGGAGCGTGACAAATAACAGTCATTTCACTGTCTTCCATGTTTCACCTTCAACATCCTTCCTTCTCTACATCAGTACACGCTGGATTTGGTGGCCTGAACTGTCCGTTATGTTTTGCTCCTCCATGTTTGCGCCACATTTGACCAGTTTCAAATAATCATATCAGTCTTAATAATGACTTAATTTTGTATGTAATAATTTATAAATGACACATATTTGTTAATGAGGGCTGGAAGTGAAAAACACCTATAATCAGTTGTGCATAAAACGTAAAAAAACATTTCATGTATTTCAAGAGACTTCAACTTAATTATAATAAGTGGCACTGGGGTTCCTGGTGATTTAATACTTGGTTTAACAGCTAATTTAGAAATTATTTTATGCAAAATCAATAGCAGTTATTAAGACTGATATTGTTTGGAATTTATAAAATGTGCTTGCGGAAAGAAATATGATCAAAATACTAACTATACTAATAATTATGCATGCATTCTAGGGCTGCATGATTTGGGGATAAAAGCTCATTTTGATTTTATAATAAAAATTGTGGTTGGGTTTAAATGCAATTTTTTAAAAGAGCTTCAGGATTACTTTTTTGTAGGACTGGACAATTTGACCCGAAACACTGATTATCTATTAATATAATTATAAAATAATATTATTATTAAATAAACAATTACCATAGTAATATTGTTTAGTATTATACTATCTAATAGTAATACTATTTCATTGCTAAAAAAAACTAATAAAAAAAAGTACTTAAAAATAATGATTTTATATATTCAAACGACAGTACTAATATTCATGTCATGAATGTGTCATTTTTAAAAGTTAAACCATCAAGCTTTTATTTTGCCAAATACTGTGAATATGGTGAAATTGTGGCTTTTAACCCAAATCAACATTTAATATAATTTTTTATTTGTTAAGCAGCCATGTAATAAGCAGGATAATTAACAGTCAGCTGGTTATTATCACAAAATTAAACCCTTGTTTGTTTTACAAAAATGTTCAAGCGTCTGTACTTAGTCTTCTCAGTTGGATAAGTAAACGTATGTGTAAGCAGCAGAGATTGGACTTACTGCAGTGGTTTCTCTCCGGTGTGTATCATTCGATGCACCGCCAAGTTATGAGAGCTCTTGAAGGCGCGAGCACAGAACTCACAGATATAGTCTCTCTGATCTGAAACAGACTGCACTTTAAAAAAGCCACTACACGATAACTATTTCAAGCTTTGCACTGGATGTGTTTATCTTACCGGTGTGGTGCTTGGCATGCCGCAGTAGTTGTTTCTGCAGCCGGAAGAGTCGTCCGCATGAGGGATGAGGGCAGACGTACTTCTTCTTCATCAGGTGCTGGTATTTAATGTGATGCTGCAGGAGAGAAAGACAACAGAAAGGCTTCAGGTCTAAACTGTGTGTCAGGTGTCAGTCAGTGAGGGAAACACCAGTTTAGGTTTGTACCTGTAAGTAACGTGGATGGGCCAGCACTGTACCACATCCTTCCATTTCACAACGCACATACTGCACCGGCGGCTTTTTCCTGAGTACAAGAACAAATGATCACCAGTTAAAATAGGAATACATACATACATATATATATATATATATACACACACACACACACACACACTGCCACTCAAAAGTTTGGGATCAGTAATACTTTTAATGTTTTTTAAAGAAGTTTCTTCTGCTCATCAAGGCTGTATCTAGTTGATCAAAAATACAGAAAAAAAATTATTTTGTGAAATATTATTGCAATTTAAACAAACAGTTTTCTATTTTAATATACTTTAAAGTATAATTTATATCTGTGATCAAAGTTGAATTTTCAGCATCATTCCTCCAGTCTTCAGTGTCACATGATCCTTCAGAAATTATTCTAATATGCATATTTATAATCAATGTTGGAAACTGTTGTGCTGCTTCATATTTTTGGGACCTGTGATATTTTTTTAGGATTCTCTGATTAATAAAAAGTAAAAAGAACAGCATTTATTTAAAAAAGAAATTCTGTGTTACAATATACAACGCTATTCAAAAGTTTGGGGTCAGTACATTTTTTCTTTCTTTTTTAAAGAAATTAATACTTTTATTCAGTAAAGACTTTATTGTTAGAAAAGATTTCTATTTTGAATAAATTATGCTCTTTTTAACTTTGTATTCAAAGAAAAAAAGTATCACGTTCCAAAAAAACAATATGAAGCAGCATAACAGTTTCAACACTCATAATAAATCAGCATATTAGAATGATTTCTGAAGGATCATGTGACACTGAAGACTGGAGGAATGATACTGAAAATTCAGCACTGCGTTACAGAAATAAATTATATTTTAAAGTATATTAAAATGGTAAACCAATATTAGAAATTGCAATAAGATTTCACAATATTACTGTTTTTTTTCTGTATTTTTTATTTTTTCTGCCGCTCCATCTGAAAGCAGGTGATGGCGATTTACTGCCAATCACGAAACCGTCTTTACTGACGAGATGCGTGTGATAATCAAATACGATTAATTGCACAGCCCTAATTTTAAATAAAAAGGAGATGGATACAGCTCTACTCATGTTTTAGGACTGTGAGATGCTTTGTTACCTTCTCTTAGGAAGACGAGGACTTTTATCATCTTTCCTTCTTCGCCCTCTTCTAAGACAAAAAACAAGAAAGTCTGATGGTTAATATTTGTTTATCATTCACTAAGTGAGTGTTTAAGTGAGAACGTGTGAGTAAGACTGTAAACCTAATGAGTAAACATTTTGTTGCAGGGGTGTCAAGTTGTGATTCCATCGCAAACATACAAAACAACATCACGGACTCACTTCCTGGGTGGCTCGCCACCTTCCTCAACTTCAGCAGCAGTCTGCACATCCGTGCTCTCCCCTCCCTCAGTTTTTATCTCCGTCTCTTGTTCTGTTGCAGTGTCTTGCATCGCAGCCTTGTCTTTCTTCTCTGTCAGTCTAGTAGGGGGTCTGCGCCTCAACTTAGGAATTTCCCTGCACAGAAACACAACAGAAATATAGAGGGCGTAGGAAACAAGACATCCAGAAGACACACAGAATAACACACTTCTCATACTTAGGATCATAGCTCTGGTCATTCTCGTCATCTCTAAAAGGGACATCTTCATCACTGCTGGCATTGTCCTCTTCCTCACTGTTGAACAAAAGAAACATTGGCAACAAGCCATAATCAGCATACATAATCTAATACATGACTGAAATAAAGCAGTGTTTCCGTATTTTTTAAGCACTATATTTTAATTTTCTTAAAGAAAACATACATGTATGCAATGCACCAATGCAATAACTGCAATAACTGGTTAGATTACTCATCAAGACACTCTGGGCAGTATCATTGTACATGCTACATTAAGCTTGACACTTACAGCATGTATGCTTAGAACACCACCCAACACCATACAATAATTACGGACGTTTTCTTCAAAGCTTAACAAAAGGCATACATAATCAACAAAGAACTGACCATTTTTTCACAGATAGAAATGTGTTTTCCATGACCATGACTAGAAAGACTGATGTTTTATATAGAAATTGTCTTTATCATGACCTTTTTTGATATTTCGATTACTTTTCTTTATTCAGTTTTATAATTCCCTGATATTTACAGGTTTTCTGTGATACTGGAAATCCTGACAACTCCGAATAATTCATAACTTTAATTTTATCATTGACGGATTACTGTAATCATCCTGTAACACAACATCAGATGTCTGTCATATATGCATTGAAACAATAACCATTTCCGAGAGGTTTTAACAATGTTCAAGGCTCTAAAACCATATTAGTGTCAATTCCAAAGGACGTCAATCCGTATATATGCACAAGGTACAACATTACCTATGTGAATAGGGTAGGAAGCTTTCATCTTTTGGATCATCCACAAATGGACACTCTTCCTCTTCTACAACATCATCATCCATGCTCTCCTCTTCCTTTTTCTCCACACTAAAATATGGCAGTAACAAACATAGGGCTTGTTAGAGCAACTCCAAAACACTAGCAGCCATAAGTGTCTTTAAAGACCCCACGAAATGGCTTGACAAGCACGGTTTTCTTTCTGCCGTTGAAACTGGTCTGATGTCTTTTTTTTTTTAAACAAACAGCCAATAGCATTAATTGATGCATTACTGGCTTTTGCCAAATGGAGGACAGAAATTTTAATACATTTGGTAATGCAACATAGTTTTGGTCCATTTTTTCATGGAATAGAAACGCTATGCATATTAAATCCATATAAAACCACAAAACTCCAACTTTGATTTCATGGGGTCTTTCACGAGAAAGTGTCCATATGTTCCATGATAAATGTGCAATCACCTTGTTCCTGTCTTTTCGACCGCTTTATTGGCCTCCACTGCAAGCAAAATGTGCAACCATTATAGTTATTTATATATAGGTTTTGTGGTGTATATTTGATCAAGCATGTGTAGTGGACCTGTTCAGTCTACTACATTAAAAGCTCAGCAGCGTACCATAGTCAATGTCCATTTCTGGCTCAATTTTAAACACAGTCCTAGGCGAGCCCCGGCAGGTGCGGGCCCCTGAGCGCACCTGCACCCGTCTGCCGCGGGCCGCTGGAAGAGAACACAGTCACAAGAAGCAGAATCAGATCACATACTAACGCAAACTGCTTTAGCATTTATTCCTTAAAACTAATCAGTATCTCTTTATAGGTTTTTGTACTCTTTTATTACTAGTATCCTAGTACTTATTCCAAAAGTGAGTACATCTATCTGTCACTAGTACATATTCATTACATACTAGCATGTATTTCTTTGCTAATAGGCAATATCCCAATAATAACTAGCTCTTACTGGTTACATGTTGCGATTTTTGCCAAAGAATTCTATGGCAATATGTGACTTAAATATTCAGTAGTACTTTACAATAAGGTTCCTTAACACATTTACTACTTTGTTAACATTACCTAACAAAAGTACAACTGTTCATTATTCATTCATATTAGCTCAGGTCCATTAAGTAATATTAACAGATGAAACCTTTGTATTAGTATTAGTAAATATTTAAATTTATATTAACTGAGATTGATGAATGTTAAGGCTAAGTGAGCCTTATTGTAGTTACCAGATATTCAGATAACTATCCACTACCTACTAATTTGTATTCCAATGGTTGCTGGTATCCATTCCAGTTTTACAAGTACTAATTAAATACACACTAGTACCTACTTACTATTACTACTAGTAGTGTGTGTCCCAATTATTACTAGCAGTAACATGTTTAATATTAACTATACAGCAGCTATTCTGACAAGTCATTGTTTATGATAATGCAGGTACTAGCATATCAAATAGATAACTACCTGCAAAGCCAACATAGATGGTTACTATTGGGGGAAAGTCACTAGTTACAAAGAAGTAAAGTACTAGAACCTAATAGTTACCAGCCAAACTGTAACACAAACTAGTCGAAAGTGAATACTTGATATCTATACTATATACTTGGTATACTTGAGTCACAAAGCTTCACAGAAATTAATGGCAAAAAACGTTCTTTGTTAACAATAATTCAAATGTAACTATTAGAATACGTACTAGACTAGAATACAGTCACTTTTGGAATACTCAGTTTTTTAAAAAGAAATTACATAAAACTAATAAAACGGCCGGCCATATACAGCCTCCTTTAGATGCTCATTAACAAAATGAATGTCATTTAAAGTACCTCGATTAACCAGCGCATCCTTGTTTTCTTCAAACCTGTCATAAGACGGAGAAACAGGCTGATTTATTTATCATGTCTCATCTTTCAGATCATCCTTCCAATGTCAAAGAGTGCGTGATTTATTCTGCCCAACTACTCGCTTAGAAACACATCTGTTTTGACTAGTGCAAATATAAACACTGCAGTCTGTCAGCATCACGTCTAAATGCCATGCCTTATCATTAGGACCTGCACAAGCGAGGCCTTGTTATTGTGCACTAAAACATGCCATGTATATTAGCGGCTCAGCAGGCGCACGTACTCATCCGGCAGGACGCAGTCGACGCTGAACTGTCTGGCCGCATCCGATGAACCCTGAGCGGCTGCTGCGCTCTTCCTGCGCCGCGGGCATTTCGCTTTCCTCCGGCGATTCGCCGCAGCGTCGCGTGTCACTTCACCCCGGTCCTCCCCGATATCGCTCTGCCTCCACACGGGAATCGCTCGCGTTGACCTGTCCCGTAAAACCCGCCCGGATCCCGCCACGCTCGGCGCAGCTCCGTTTGTCTCGGGTGGGCAAGTCCCTTCGGTCTTCAGACACCCGTCGCCCCGTCCTCTGGATGCCCTGCACGGGGTGGATGCGGTACTCTGCCCCGCGGATTTCTCCAGGGCCGCCTCATTCTCCACCTCCTCTTTGTTGTTCGAGAGCTGCGGCTCCATCTCCGCTAAAGTTGTTTTCTCGTACTTCAGGACGCCTCACAAATGCTCAACAAAATGAAACATAGCTTGAAATAAACAAGAGGCATAAAATATGAAAAATGTTGGGTTGCTAAAGGCCCTCATCCGATTGTCAAACATATTTCAATGGACGCTCTTACTTCTCTTTGCAAATCTAGTGCAAAAATGTAAGTCGTATAAATAGAAAACTTAGTCTATCATCTCTATAATAACTGTTCAAAATTCATTTTAAAGACCCAGACCCTATTTTAAGTTCTTAAAGCTATAGTAAGCCACGCTGTTAGCAGGGCCCACTGCTGTCGCTCTTTGTTGCGTCTCCTTTAAGTCGAGATAAAGCCGCAGACGAGCTCAGCAGCGACACGCAGCGCTGCGGCTGTATATGTGCCTGTTTCCACTGACCTACAAATGCTGTTTTGCGAAACACAAAGAACCAGCGTCGTTCCAGATGTACTGTGAATTGAAGGATATGGCGTATTAGGAGATTCTCACAGCACATTTGCAAAAATAATCGCAGTATCTTACTTTCCTTTTTTAAAAATGATAATGATAATAATAGGCTACCAGAATGCTCAGAAAAAGTGTCTGTCAACGTCAATTGTGTTTATTAATACTAACAGTAATTTTTTTATTTTTTTTATTTTTTACTTTTTATTACATGAAAATCCCAATAAAACTCGAAAACTCTTACCATACCTTTATTATTTATTTTTTACCATCATTTATTTTAGACTTATCATTTATTTTCTTCCTGCTTTTTCAAATTTATAGATTTTTATGGTCTCAGACGCAGACTTTAAATCTTATACTATGAAAATCCAACATCAAGCTTTGAACTGTTAAATGTTTACAAAGCTGATGATCTACAGTGGTGGCCAAAATTATTAGAACACTAGTATTTTCACCAGCTAAAATGGTTTTAAGTCAGATATCTTTTGCTTTAGCGTCAGTAGGAAATAGCAGTTTACATTTCCAAACATTCATTTTTCCATTAATTGTAATAATCCAGTGAGATTATGACAACAGCCAGTGCTCCACACAGAGATCTGGGGGCGTATGTATAAAGCCGGTCAGAGTAAAATTGTAGTCCTAAGTGTGTGTCAAAATTCTAAGAATGACATAATTTTATTCTTATTTCTAGATTTAAGAATAAGAGTGATTCATAAAAGTTCCTAAGTGTTAAGACTAGCTCTCAGCTCCTAAATTATTTAAGAGAGCTGAAGAGGTCTCCTAACCTAGTTAGGAGTAACAAGATGGCAGCAAAGAGGACGAGACAAACACTTTCCAGTGAAAATATGACATATTGGACTTATATGATAATATGGAGTTGATAAAATGATACAATCTTGATAGTCAAGATCAAAAAGTCTTTTTTTTTTTTTTGTAACTGACAAAGTAAGAAATTTAATAACCTCTTCTACTCAACAAGTCAATGCTCTAACTGCAGAAATTAAAGTAGATTTTTTGGCTGGAAAATTGGAAAAAATGCAGCAATGCACCGGTGATTACACTGTAAACTCTTACACAAAACAAAAATGTTTTATGACCCCACATTTCACTTAAACCTTTAAAATACAAAGGACCAAAAAACACTGACCAGTGTTGCCAACTGCTTTCAATTGAAAGTAGGTCACTTAATATTGCTAGATGACCTCATAAAGGTGAGTTCACTGATCTATATTTATATTTATATTTATTTATATCAGTGAACTCGCCTTCATGACGTCATGGGAGAGTCTCAGAATGTAGATAAGGTTTGTCCAAGAAACTGATCTTAGGCTTTTGAAAAAAGTCTCTAAAGGGATGAGGAAGTCACTAAATCTAGTGACAAAATCACTAAATTGACAACACTGGCACACTGACTACAACATAAGTTATTAACATTTCATTGGGCCTCTTGTTTTTGCATGTGTTCATAATTTCTTTGTATGACAGCATGGCCAAAAATAATGACTGCACAATTTGGCATGTTTCACTGCAGTATTATCATGAATAAAACAACTGACTCAAAGCAACTATACAATATGCTCACAAAATCTTGCACAATTTTTTTTTTTTTTAGTTAAGGGTGAAGATGTCAAATTTCCTAGGCCGGACATCACCTTGGCCATTACTTTGTCCGCTTTGTGATGTCACAAATACCGGAAATCAACTTTGTAGTCCAAACGAGCCGTTCGTTGTAGTTCTTGAAAAGGGATTTTAAGAAAATGAAATATCTCCCTTTGGAGTGGACTTTGAGATTTGTAACTTTTATGTTTATGCCCAAACATACACACTACACACTGACTAAAATTCAAAAAGTGAAAAAGCATATTAGGAAGCTAATCAGTCAAGCATCAACTGCTTGACTGATAAATCAACAGTCTTATAATCATGCAGTGGCGTCTTGTCTCCTGTAGATGGTAGTCTACACCAGTAAAGTAACCCTTCCGGTAAAGCAAGACTTATTTGAGCAGGTTTTCTGAGTAAACAAAACTTTTGATAGGAAACAAAAGCGAAACCCAGTTTACATCTATGCATGCACGATGTGCTCTTCATTTAAAGGTGAGTTGCAACTTTAAAATGGTTTATCAACTGTTTGCATTGAAAAGAAGAAATCTGCTGATAGTAACTATTTCATAAAAAAACGATTTATAGCCTTTTGAGTGATTTTAATGAGACAGCAATCGTTTATAGAAAACACAGTTGAAGCGTGATTTAAAGCAGTAGCAGTACCAAACAGAGTTGGTGCGATACATTAATTAGAAAAAATAAAAACTGTAAGGTATGACATGAAATGGCATTGTTCAGGGGCTCCAATGCTGTATAGAATATTTATTAAATAGAAAACCTGAAATATTCAAGTAATGACTGCTGGGGAAATGGACATTTGTAAGTGTTGCTTTTGTTTGCTAAAACTTTGCTTGATAAAATTTTGCCTCATGAAAGGATATTTCACACCAGTATGTCTCCACAATAATTTCCTGTCTCCCCTTCACTGCATCCATCAAAAGAGTAAATAAATAAATTAATAGACATAAATAAATGTTACATATATGTGTGTGTGTGTGTGTGTGTGTGTGTGTGTGTGTGTGTGTGTATATATATATATATATATATATATATATATATATATATATATATACACCATGGCTTTCTTTATAGCTGTGAGGACCACTTCTCCTGGACCATCAACAACGATCTCAAAGTCTTGGGATGCATTTTTCTCTCCAGAACTACTGATACTTTGTATAATTGTCCCTGCTATTGCATTAGGGATTCAGGTATACTTAAGTGTGTATTTTATCATTTTTCCACTCTAAGCTGATTAACATTTTAACAGTAAAAGCTGCCAATTGTGATAAAATTTGTAACAATATATAAATCATTTTTAGTTCCTCAAGCAACAAAAGCAAGATTTGGATGATGTAGGTAAGTTATTTATTTGTTATCTTTTTATACATTTTACAACACAAAGGTGGATGATGAATAGTATTACAATAGATTAATATAGGTATATTTCATTGTTCTTTTAAAAAGATGTTTGTAAACTTAATTATATTACCAAGAGTTTGAAAAAAATGATATGATTCTTGTTAATGTACGGTACGGTGCAGGTCTTCCAGGTGATCCACTCCGGATTCTTTTGGTTGGAAAAACAGGGGTGGGAAAAAGTGCAACAGGCAACACAATCCTGGGAAAAAAGGTTTTCAAATCAAAGATATCATCCTCTTCTGTGACCGGGGAGTGTGAAAAAAATCATGCAATAATAAATGGCAGAAAAGTATCCGTCATTGACTCTCCAGGTCTGTTTGACACCAGCCTAACTACAGAGGAAGTGGTCAACAGAATTAAACGCTGTATTCCTCTCTCTGCTCCTGGTCCACATGTCTTCTTAGTTGTGATTCAGCTGGGCAGATTCACTGATGAAGAGGCAGCAGCTGTTAGAACCATTCAAGCAATTTTTGGTGAGGAATCCTCCAATTACACCATGGCACTATTCACTCATGGAGATCGACTGCAGGGCAAAAACATTCACACATTTGTGCGGGACAACACAGAGCTGCTCAATTTCATTAAAACATGCAGTGGACGATACCATGTGTTCAACAATAAAGAAGAAAACCCTGAACAGGTCAATCAGTTGCTTGACCAGATCGATAAAATGGTCACTGGGAATGGTGGTCAATACTACACCAGTGAGATGCTTGAAAGGGTAGAAAGAGCAATTGAGAAAGAGAAACAACGTATCTTGAAGGAGAATGAGGAGCAGAGACAGAGGGAGATAGAAGCTCTAAGGGCTCAACTTCAGGATGAAGCCTATGAAAGAGAATTAGTGAAGTTAAACAATAAATATGAAGAGGATGCAAGAATCAAAGCAGAGATTGACCTTCCATATTTGATCCACATGGTCAGTTTTTTGATTAAAGCATTAAGTCAATTCTTTTGGTGACCTTAGTGAAAACGGACCGTGTGGCTAGGGAAAGACGGTATTGAAATATCTCATGATTTATAGATTTTATATTTGAAATTTACTTTACGATGAGTTATTAATAAATATAAACAAAGCATGTTTACACTGTATATTCTGGTGAATATGAAATCTGAAAGTTTAATAATTTGAAGGTGGGTATACGTATGAAGGTGTAAGTGAAATGTCTGAGAAATGTGTCTCTGTATTGCAAGCTCTATATAAATGAAGGACTTTCATTTTTGTGTTCTATATAAGTTGTGCTTGAGATTTGTTTGTGTGTGAGATTAAAAAATGGAAATCAAAATGATCAACACTTACTGAAAAGAAGAAAAATGTACATTTTGCTACTGGTAACATGAATCACAGAGAGTGTATTATGTAATCTTAGGTTTAGTGTAGCAGTATTTTAATAAACTAGTTTGATAAGATTTATGTTTTGAAATAATAGGCATCCTTTGCTATTTGGAGGCTATTTGCAGATTTGTTTGTCCTTTCAAGTATTTCTGTTTTGTAAGCTAGTAGGGGTGACCCCGAATAGTAGCTAGTAGGGGTGACCCCTATGCTTCGATAGGAGGAGCCTGATTTGACTCCCAATCTCACAGTCGAATATTCGCGGGGTGTTATGATCATGCCAATTTGGCTATATGGGGGTACACAAATGTCTGATTTCATATAGAACTACCGGATTTTTTTCGATCTGGTAGGGTACAAGTGATTTCAAAACACTTCAGCCGGTTTATATCGTGTATATATTATTTATCTAGTATAAGATGCATTTGGTTGAGTTAAGCTGCAGTAAAGCCGTGTTTCTGCACGTTGTTGCATGAAGAACGCGTCCACAAAAGGAGTTCATCAGAGCCGCGCAGACACATTTGGGGGCATTTTGTGCAGATAGCCTATAAGTCATAATATAACGTTACGTTGTATAAATAACAAAGCGTATTCTATATGAGATAAATGATGAGTTAAATCCCACTGATTAAAAATCTGCTATCAAATGCTTCATTTGCCTAATTTCCCTTTTTCATCTTTTAAATTTTTAAAGTCTAAAATAGTTTTAACGCTTAGAAAGTCCAGTTTTGTGGACATTCACACTGTGAATCACACAGCATTTGACCTCTGGATTAAAATACTATATACCTCCTGTAATTTCAAGTCAATCAGTTCATTGCACACTGAGATATGGCTCTCCATGTGTTCACACTGTCTGGCGGCCATTTTGAAAGCTGTCTAACAACCAAAAGAAGAGCCCCTTAAATGTGTGTGTGTGTGTGTGTGTTTTTTTTTTTTTTTTTTAGATGTTTAAGCCTTTATTTTGGGTAAGTTTCACTACTTATTGTAAAATTAAGATATTAATGTTCATACTTTTGCATGTGTGTGTGTGTGTGTTTTTTTTTTTTTTTTTTTAGATGTTTAAGCCTTTATTTTGGGTAAGTTTCACTACTTATTGTAAAATTAAGATATTAATGTTCATACTTTTGCATATTATAACCTGGAACTTAGATGTGGGAAATAATTAAATAAGATTAAAAAGATAATTTTAGCAACATAACACAGATGCTACAGAACACTGCTACAGCTGACTAGCTGTATAAGATTGTGTGCTACGCTAACATATTACTTCACAGGCATTACTGGATTGTACTTTTACATCCACAATAATATAAATTGACAGTTTATTGCTGGTCTGTCGTTTTACAGTGCTGTAATTTTTAAAGATTTCATATTATTTTAAGGTGATCTTAAAGGGTACACAACTATGAAAATCACACAGCTTCAGTGTGACATCAATAAGAAAAAGCTACTCAAGCTGTGCATGAACATTTATATATTTTACTTTCAATACTTAAGTACGTTTAAGATAAAAAAACAAAACAATACTTTTCGTACCTAAGTAGGCCTACAATTAATAAATATCACATACTTTAAGACTTTTACTCAAGTAATTTTGCTGCCGTAACATGGCCGCAGCAGGCTAGGTAACTAGTTGCTGGGGACTACTTTCAGGCACTGCGTAATATCACTGCGCCTGCTGCTGCAACAAAGTTCCTTGGTTATTACTCCGGACTGGGACTATAGTTCCTAATCACATCGGCCTAGAAAATCGCAACTTTTCATTTTCCACCGGTCTTAGTACACGATATAACTACAGAAGAGTCAAGTTTTAAATAGGAAAACTATCGAAACTCTTTGGTCATTTTTGAACGCGATGCTACTGGTCTAATCGGATTCAATGATCTATGCTAAGCTATGCTAAAAGTGCTATCGCCAGATCCAGAGATCGGCTGAATGGATTAAAAAAACGGTAAAACTCAATTTATTAACTCTGGGGGAGTTGGAGAATGAGCCTATTTCCAAAAAAAGTGGAGTGTTCCTTTAAGGCTACTGATGCGACTCTTCATATGAGTTTCAACATTTCAGTAATTTTTTATATAATTAGAAAAACCACTGTTAATTTATTTTTGTGTAAAACTTTTTTTAATGAGGAAAAATGCAGCTTTTTAACTGTTTATTACTGAATACATTTCTAAACAGGCGAAAACAGACATTTCTTATTAGGCCTATATGATGCGGTGGCATCTTGTCTCCTCAAGATGGTAGTCTACACCAGGTAACCCCTCCAGTAAAGCAAGACTAGCCAGTTTTAAGGAGAGTAAACGAAACTGTCGTGTCCTTTTCATAGGAAAGAAAAACAAAACCCAGCTCGCATTTATACTCGCACGATGTCTAAAAGTGAGTAGTCATTTTTTTATACATTCACTAGAGAATGGTTCATACTAATTTAACATTTGCATTGCAAATCTGCTAAATATAATAATTATTTAATGAAAATCCAGAGATTTTAAAGTGATTTGAAAGAAAAACATAGAAAGCAGTCGTTTTGTGTGGATATATAAAGATGAAGCTGATTTAAAGTAGTAGCAAACGGTTGAAAATTCATCCAAGATAAATTAGGAACAGGCTACTAGCATAAAAAGTGTATTTAGTATTAAACGTATGACACGAAATAGCCGTTTTTATGGGTATGAATTGTTTAATAAATTGGAATAATTAAAATAGTCCCACATTAATTTTCTGTAGATTCTTCTAATGAGCATTTAAAAGTTTATCCGGCCTGTCTCATCACTGCATCTGCTTTAATAATGATAAAATATTGTTAATCTGTTTAATCTATTTTTTTTTTATTACTTTGTTTATAGCTGTGCAGGACATTTCTCCTGGACCAACAACAATGACCTCAAAGTCTTGGTTCTTATCTTTCTCTTCAATACTATTGGTGCTTTGTATAATTGTTGCAGCTGTTTCAATAGGGATTCAGGTATGCTTAAATATGCACTCATATTTTGTCCTTTTTCCATTCTAATCTGGTTGTCTTTTTAACATGTAAGTGGCCAAATGTCATAAAATCTATAATTTTATATAAATCAACTAGATCTTCAAGCAAGAAAAACAGGATTTGGATGATATAGGTAGGATTGATTTATTATCATACATGTGCACGCCCACACACACACACACACACACACACGTGTATGTATGTGTATATATATATATATATATATATATATATATACATACAGTATATATACACACACGCACTTCTACAAGATGTCTGTTAATGATCTCTAAATCGATCTATATGATCTTTTACAGACATCTTGCAGACGTACGTGTGCTATATGGGTATATAGCCTATATATTAGTGCTGTCAAACGATAAAAAAAAAAAAAAAAACTAATTAATTTTTTCCTGAAATTAATCGTGATTAATTACACATGCAATAATTTCACATTCAATCTTCAAATTAATGTAGAAACAACATAAAGATAGTATATTTTTAATATTTGTTTAATGGCATCTTTTTTTATGACTGAAGGCCAGTATCACTGATACCAATACTTCTGATGTCTCTATGATAGTGCTTTTTTCCCCTAATATTTCACCATTGACTAAAGCCATTCAACATTACAGTATAATTGAGAGCTATCAATTTTAACATTTATTAGACCTAAAAAATATATATTCTAATTTAAGTGAACTTAAAACAATCTTCATATAAATCATTATAATAAATGCCATATTTAGGCTACCTGTGCCCTTCAGCAAGTAGGAAATATACAGAAATTTAAATATACAAAAGTTATCAAACACTAAATTAAATACATATGGATCCTTAAAGCTAGAAAAGTGATTGATTTTCCTCTTTTTTTCTTTTGTTCTTTTATTAAGAGTAGTGCTGTCCAACAATTAATCGTGATGTGTGTGTGTACTGTGCATATTTATTATGTACATATAAATACACACACATGCAGTATATATTTTGAAAATATTCACATGTATTTACATGTATATATTTATATTTATATAATTTATATTATATATAAATATTTAATATACAAATATAATATTTTTCTTAAATATATACATGTATGTGTGTGTTTATATATACATAATAATTATAAAGAGTACACACATATATTATGTTAACAAAAACTTATTTTGGATGCGATTAATCGGTTGACATCATTTGCCAATAAAGCGGCAAAAAAATGCGTGCTCCTCTCACACAGAAGCAGAGATGGCGCAGGCATATAGCTCTGTTGTTTGTGTTTCAACGGCTTAAAATCAGTTGTTTTAAAACTGCAGTACTTAAAAACGTGGGTCCATGCTACAGATGTAGTCCCTTGTTTAGGAACAAGCTCTTCGTTTTGTCCTGGCTGGTTGTTCTCCACCTGGTTCTATCTCCCCTTCACGCCCTGTGGTGGTGTGTAAAGATCACAGTCGTCCAAATGATGAAAAAGTATTACTGTAAACAATGTATTTTGCGACACCACGAAATAAACGATAGAGCATAATATGAAACAATGGACTTATTCGTCCATCCGATATATATTGTCATATCACACAGCCCTAGAACAAATTAATGAACCGTGGACAGTGGCCACAAAATAATATGTTGTAGAAACAAATTAACAAGTTGTAGGAATGAATATATATCTGTCCTGCTCGTGTCCGCAGCCCTGTCAAAACACAGAGCCATATATGAAACAGTTATCTGGGAAATTTTAATTAAACATGACTTAGTTACTACATTTTAATACAAAAGAACTTTGTATTGTTTCTGTTTTAATGTACTTTTAAAGTTCACATAAAGATCACATTAAAACCGTAATTTGTGTGTTAGTGTATTATTTTCGCCAAAGATCCAGCCCCATCACTGTCACTCACAGCCGCTTGCACACGCTTTGCGCATGAGCTGCACACACCCCAAAATTAAACTGCTTAATCATCGATAGCTGTAATCGATTGCATCTCTTATCGATAATTAATCGATCGTCGATTAATCGTTGACATCCCTAGTGCGTACAATTGAAGAGCATGCACTACTACGAGCACAGCATAATGGCTGACTGGACAGGAAAATTTGTTTTTACAGACATATGGCCTGACAATATCTCATCTGACCAAAGTTCACTGTTGTTCTACTGAAGCTCCTCGTCATCTGTACCTTTTCCACACTCGTTTGACTCGCACCTGGTGCTGAAGTGAAACGTCTCACAGTTGATGTGGTTGTAAAGATGTTCTGCGTATAAATAAACGCAATTCTTGTCAAGGAAAAAAAAGAGACAGAAGCAGCAGATGTGAGTGGGCTGGCCAACCCTAGCTCTGCCCCTGCCTTAATTGCGTTAAATATTTTTACTACTGTGTTTAATATTTTTAAACTGAAAAAATTAATCGCCTGCGTTAACACACTAATTTTGACGGCACTAATATATATATATAATATAATAAATTACAATAATGTAATGTAATAAATTACAACATTCTCGTTAATTTACAGTGCATCATTCAGGCGATTTGCTCCGGATTCTTCTGGTTGGAAAAACAGGTGTGGGGAAAAGTGCAACTGGCAACACCATCCTGGGAAAAAAGGTTTTTAAATCTGAGATATCCTCCTCCTCTGTGACTGGACAATGTGAAAAATTCCATGCAATAATTAACGGTAGAAAAGTATCTGTCATTGACTCTCCAGGTCTGTTTGACACCAGCTTAACTGCAAAAGAAGTCATCGACAGAGTTAAACTCTGTATTCCTCTTTCTGCGCCTGGTCCACATGTCTTCTTAGTTGTGATTCAGCTGGGCAGATTCACTGATGAAGAGGCTGCAGCTGTTAGAATCATTCAAGCAATTTTTGGTGAGGAATCCTCCAATTACACCATGGCATTGTTCACCCATGGAGATCGACTGCAGGGCAAAAACATTCACACATTTATACGGCACAACCCAAAGCTGCTCAATTTCATCAAAACATGCAATGGACGATACCATGTGTTCAACAATAAAGAAGAAAACCCTGAACAGGTCAATCAGTTGCTTGACCAAATTGATAAAATGGTCACTGGGAATGGTGGTCAACATTACACCAGTGAGATGCTTGAAAGGGTAGAGAGAGCCATTGAGGATGAAAAACAACGTATCCTGCAGGAGACTGAGGAGCAGAGACAGAGAGAGATAGAAGCTCTGAGGGCTCAACTTAAAGATGAGGCCTATGATAAAGCATTAAAAAAGTTAAACAAAAGATTTGACCAGCTGGCAAGATGGCAAGCAGAGATTGATCTTCCATTCTTAATCCAAGTGGTCAGTTCTTTGTTTAAAGCATTAAGCAAATTCTTATTTTGATCACCTTCTGATGTGACCCATGTGAAAACAGACCGAGTGTGTCTACCAAAAAAACTTAATTAACTGCAGAAGGCATTTAAAATCTCATAATTTATAGTTTATATTTAAAGTTAAAGGTACACTAAGTGACTTTTGCCAAACGTTGATATCTGAAAGCACCAAAACAAACACCCCCATACCCCAACAGGACCTTGCCCTTATTTTGAAATCTCTGGCCCACACGTACGTACACATCCATGGCAACGACAATCATGGGTACAAGTGAAGATGACACACAAGCATAATTCAAACAAAAGCCAACACGGATAAGTTGTGTGAAATGAAGCAAAATCAATGTTACTCACCTATCAAGAAGAAACAACGCAACCTTGTTGTCCGATTCCAGGCCTTCTCTCTCCTTGAGTTCTCTCCACCGCTGGAAAGCTGCTCCGAAATTTACGGGGGTCCTACCTCTTGCCTGATATTAAGCCTTCTTTTTAATGCTTTGTTTCTCTGATATTTTCCTCTTTTTTTAATCTGCCATCTCTCTTTATCTGTATTCAATCTGCTAATATCCGTCATGTGCACTCAAATTGAGCACTCTCTTCTTTCTATCCTTACAAGACACGCCCCCTTACTGCTGATTGGCTACAAGTGTGTTTTGCAACTCGGGCGACGCTGTGGTCAAAAGCGTTTTTCAAAAATCACTTAGTGCACCTTTAACTAGTCAAGTTTTAATAAATAGAATTTAAGCACGTTTACATTCTATTCTGGTGAAAGGGATATATGAAAGTTCAATTACGTGGAAGTATGAAGGCTGAAATGTCTGATAAATGTGACTTTATAGTACAAACATATATAAATCAAATGTGTATAAACTGTTGCTATGGGAGACCTCTTTTTTTTATGTGGAATATGCGTTGTGAATCTTTCATTCAACGTGTGTATATATATGACTATAGGACCATAAACAATTATTGCACATACACTTGTGGAAGAGTTCTTAAAGCACTAAGTTTACAGGCAACAGCCAATCATGGTCACAGTTACAATAACTTACGACAGTAACCAAAAATAAAACTCTGACTCTGAAAAACACAAGAAGAAAGAGGGTCCCTGATTACCTTTGTGAACATGCCATAGTCCTGTTGCAGTGAGGCATGAGGACTGCAGATGTGGCTAGAGCAATAAACTAAAATGTCCATAAGATGTTTAAACCTCATGAGCTCCACATCAAAGGTGAGTTTTAACTTAAACTTTTGCATCTGTTATGAAAAGGGAATAATTTATTTGGAAACAATAAATATTTGCTAAAAGGACATATTGCTGCTGGTAATAATAGCCACAAATGGTAAATACAGTGTTTGAGTCAGACAACTGAGATAGAGTTAAACAAAGATATGTGCGCAGAGAGTAAATGATGAATAATAGTTTAGTGTAAATACAGTTTGAAAAACAAGATACATTTGCCATTTGCATGGATTATGGTTTTGCAAGATACTAGGACACCAGTCTATTGTAACTGTAAAATGCAACATTATGCTTACATTTACACTAATAAAACAAACCATAAACAGTAAAGAAATATTTATTTGTCATTTGACTGAGCACACTCACACCCTAGAGGTATTTTGTATTGCATGGAGAGAAAATATTTCAACCTACAGAAAGGCCTTAAAGGGATAGTTCACCCAAAAATGAAAAAAAAAAAAACATGCGTCCATCCATCATAAAAGTGCTGCACACAGCTCTGGAGGGTGAATGAAGGTGTCCTGAAGCGAAGAAATGCGTTTGTGTAAGAAAAATATTAATATTTACAACTTTATAAATGGTAATCTCTAACTTCCGCTAACTGTTGTACTTGTGTACATGAGAGAGTGGACATAGGTGTATAATCTGGCGAAAATATGCTAGTCTTGTGAGAACCAGTTTTGTTTACAGCAAAGGAAAACCAGTGTCCTAGAGAACTATGTAAGTATTGTAGCATGTTTGCTTTATGAGATGAACATAATAAATCATAACGGGTTATCAATTATATATCCATCTTCAGGAATTAGCTGTAGTATTAATAGTACAATAGAATGATTAGTTCGTCCGCAGTACGGACCCTTCTATTGACTTTAAGGAAAATTATTCCTCTGGCCACGACAAATAATTTTCTTAACGAAGCAGTGCTCCGAGCATTGTTGCAAGATCGGACGTTAAAGTGACTTAGTTCTGAGAGCAGCAGACACAGACAACCAAGCGTGAATACATATGGATGTTTATTAAACTACACTACAGGGGAACATGTAACATAGAACTAGACACAGACATACACACATTAAACATAGATGCCAACGCAAGGAAGGCATGGAGAGAGAGAGAGAGAGAGAGAGAGAGAGAGAGAGAGAGAGAGAGAGAGAGAGAGAGAGAGAGAGAGAGCGCTCGCGCGCAAGAGAGAGTGTGGCAGGGTTTTATCAGCTAACTAAAATCTGTTATGAACCATTAGAAAATCGCATCGCCTTAATTAAAAGGGATCGAAGCCTAGAAGCGCATCTAGATAGTTAACAAGCGGTTACTTGCATGGTTTTTGTGGGTGCTGAGTAAAGTATCCTGGTGCATGTACAATGCGTAGATTCCCGGGGGGATTCCTTTTGGAGTAAAAGCTTCGTCCTTGCAGCCATGGGTTCATTAGTCCGAAGTAAGTTCCCAAAGTTACCGAACTTAAAATTGCCAGAAGATCGGGCTCCCCGGAAGGGGAGCCGCGAGGTTTCCCAGGTGATAAGTGTGTCTCCAAGGCACTTTTGGTAGAAGAGAGAGAGCGAGAGAACTGCGCGTGGGCTCTTTAAAGTCTGCGAAGAGTCACGCCTTTCAGGATGGGCTTGACCAATGAGAAAGGCTGAATTTCCAAGCGGGAGTTTGGAAATACTGGGGGTTTTATGGCCCTTTGTCTGAGAGCATGGTAATTTCCAAAAGGGGTTGGATTGAAAGTTATTATACAAACTATTAAAGATTCTTAGGACACTGATATGTTGCATAGGTATCAACATGTAATATTCACTCTCAGTTAGATCATCCGAAGACGGATTGATAGAGACCAAACATGTTACAGTCAGAGTGATATTAACTATTGATCTATTATAAGCATGCATAAAACAGTATTAAAATACACAAAAACAGTAATAATATACACAATGACTTAATGATATGTGTGCTCATTCAAAGAAAGGTTTTCCTATGAATTAATTAGAGAAGAGTCCATTTTATGGCATAATGTCCTTTTCCTAAGGTGGATATGAAGTGAGTGTTTCTTGACCATTTTGCATTCCTTTGCGCAATAAAACTAATGTTATCTGATGGGTTGCCATGGCACCGGGGGTGCTCTGGCGGCGTCTGCAGACATAGGGGCACCTAAGAATGTGTATTGGGTGAGGGGTCTGTGATTATTTGTTAATCTAATAACTAGTTTCATTTGTTAAATCAAATGAGAAATTGTGTCTGATTGGTCCAAATGCTACATAATTCCCCTCTTTCGAACGTTGTTGTCCGTCCAATAGACAACAACGAGCGACGTTAAAGATGCAGAACAATCAGACTTGCACCTGCCACTCATGGCTGGGGGACAGTGGTGGCTTTCTGGCTGTTGGTTGCCTCCAGGAGTGGTTGTGGTGCCGTGGTGGATGCTGTCAAGTGGGAAGCTGTGGAACTGTAGGCTGTAGTAAGGTGCGGATCCTCGAGTTGGTGCAGCAGATGTCGAGGCAGTGTCAGCTGTCATCCCGAAGTGGGTTGGTCCGGGTCAGATGGTTGTTGATGCTGTTAGCCAGAAGGCTATCTGTGGTACCCGTGGTGTGGAACAGCCGGGTTAGACTCTCACTGGTGAGAGTGCAGGTGGTTGTTAGCCCTCTGTTCTGCCGGAACATTACCATAAATCTGATGTTTGCGGTGTCGCTTTGCTTTTGTGGTGGCACCGACTTGAGCTTGCCTGAGTTGTGTTGGTAGAGGTTTCGCTGTCGGGCATGTGGGCCGTTGCTCAACCCAACGTTGTCTGGTTGCTTCTGGGGTGTCGACTAGTTTTAAGGGATGCTCCTCCCTTGGAGGGGTCTGATGCTGTGTTGCGTCAGGCGAGGAGTCAGAAGTTTGTCCTTCGCAGTACTCCTCGGTTGAGTCTATTTCAAGGAGCTCTTCTGCCAGTATCAGAAGCTCCTGTAAGTCAGAAGTAGGAGTGTCCGGCTGTCCTTGTGCAACATCCGTTTGGCACCTGTGTGAAAGGTGTGGAGGAGGATCTTGTGGGGACTGTCGTCGGACATACCATGGTGTTCGCAGGATGAGGATGGCCTTTTCCATGGTTCCTGCCAGTGGCTTTTCTGGGACCTGGGTCTGTTGCCATGGCAATGGCTCTTTCCTCTGCTGGCTAGTGGCTTTCTGTAGAAGGGCCTTACATTGTGGCAATGCTGGGTGCCTTCTGGCGTCTGTTTTGGATTCTGGGTTGTGCAGTTCAGATTCAGTGGGGTCTTACAAACACCTTTGGTAGAGGCCTTGTGCTTGTTAAAGGCCTTCCGTGTCAGGTCACGCAGTGTCTCCACCTGGGCCCCTCTTCTCCAGTGGTTCCGTTTGAAGGTCTGAGGGCGTGCAGCTGTGCACCTGTTCATGGACCTTTGCATCAGGTTGACTCTCAGGACTGGATGTGGGTCTGAGGAGGTGTAACCTGTCTCTGTCAGTCGCGTGAGCTTCCACTTCTGGATATCTCGGCCTTCTGTAGTGTTTGGTCGAACTGGGGATGTTTTGGCCAGTTTGTCAAGGTCTTTGGGAGTCGTCTCGTGCAGTTTCGGGGTCTGCATGGAGAGGGTTTCTTCTTTTGCTAGAAGGGAAGAGTTCTGTGGTGAGGGCTGGCGATGCTTTGGTTTGCGGCCATTCACTTCTTCCAGTGTGTAGCAATTCTTGGATGGGGGACTCCGTTCTGCTCAGTGGTGGTGATGCTGACGAGGGCTCCGCTTTTCTTGGCTCTAATTCCTTTTAGGTGGTCTTCCAGAGCATTTATTTCAGAGTCTTTTGTTTTAAGGTCAGTTTTGGCTTCCTTTAGTAGCTGTTCTGCAGACTGTAGATGTCTTCTCATGTCTTTCTGGGAAGCCTTTAGTTCTTGTCGGTCACTTTCAGCAACTGCAAGGGCTTCTTGGAGCTGTTCAACTTTTTCCTTTGTTTCCGGTTTCACTCCACCTGGTACCTTGAGTTTATCCCGAGTCTTCATTTCGAGCTTGTCTGTGAAGCGTGAGATGTGCAACAGCTCTCTCAGGAACTCAGTGGTCTGATGCCTGAAACCATCCTGGACTTTCGCTGCCAGTTTGTCTATGCGGGTTTTGGCCATGTATCAGTTCCTTTTGCCGATGGGTGCTGTGCTTGTCGCGTAGTGTCAGCTGGGCTTTGAGGGCATAGCTTAAGGAACTGATGGCCTTGTTTAGCTCCCCGTGGTGGTGATTCTGGCTTGAGTCGTGTGTCAGGAGTCTTTTCCGGATTGTGACTATTACTCAGAATATTAAAAGTTCAGTGGTCTTTAGGGTGAGGCTCTCTGTAATGCCTCTTAGTCAGGTGTTCACATCTCCTATGGGGTTTGCTTTCTGTGACATGCTGGCAGACTGGGAAGTGAGGACTGACACAGATCTGCTTGGTATTATCGGCCCATATGTGGTGAAACAGCTAAGGGTCATTTCAGTGATTGTAAACCCAAAGTGGAGTACATTGTAGTGGGGCTTTGTGGTTCAGGCTTGCTGTTTTGGAATTGACATGCTCTGACATATTCCGCCACATCTTGCTTTATGCCAGCCCCGTATGCCACTTGTTTTAGTGTCTTATAAGTGTCTCTGGTACTGTGGTGTCCAGCACATGGTGCGTTGTGGGTATGCATTGACCTGACCCCCCTTTGTCACTGTGTCACCACAAGCTTCGGCGCAGAGTGGGCATCAGGGACACAGTATGCAATGTTGCTCAGCACATGTAGCATGTGTGTGACGTCATGCCGCAGTTTGAGGGCTGGAGCAGCAGCAAGTCGAGTAGGTGTGATAGGGTGGTTGGATGGGGTTAGGGAGGTGGTAGAGAATAAGCTTTATTGTTCAGTCAGCGGTTTGCATTTAGGCAATGACATTTATGGATAGCTTTTAAGTTAGTGTCAGGGCTGCGAGGTGTGTACCCTGGAGGTGAAAGTTGGTTTCATTCTGGTTACGGCTGCCATGTCATTGGTGGGTGGGTCTTGGTTGAGGCCGTAGCTCACCATGCAATGCACTTGCGATGTTGTTGCACGCCTGGTACAGGTGTTGGTGCTTGACTGGCTTCCTGTTCATTGTGGCAAACTCATTTTTTTCCTAGCCAAGGAGGTGGCGTGCGAAGCTGAGATTGGCATAATTTGAGTCTGTGTAACTGAGGAGTTCTTTGATGCAGTTCTTGTGAGCTGATGCGATTTAAAGGGTTATCAGGATGGCTGTCACTTGTACTGTGATGACTGGGAGTCCAGCTTGAAGTGTTGCTGTGGTAGACTGGAGAATCACTGGATGATTCGTGAAGTGCGGAGCTGGGCTCTTTTGTCATCTGAGTAGTTAGTGCCCCGGTGGGAGCAGTGTTCTGCTGAAGTGGGCAACCCCCCTTTAGTTCTGGCCATGTTGTTGGTGTAGAGTGCAGATGCCATTTGAGTTTGATGATGTAATGTGGTCTTGAGTGAGTCCACATAGCTGACATCAGCTCTGCATTGTTGCTTCTTATGAAGAGCAGCTTTGGCACTGGCCGTTGTCGACAGGTGCAGGATGTCTCTTAGAAAAGGGGGTGTGGCTCAGAGTGGGGCCAGGTTCCCTCCATCCCCTTGAAGGTGTGTGCTTGAGGGTTTGGCCACGCTGTCTGTGTGTCACACTGTTGCTGTCCGTTCCCCTTTTGTGTATGCTGGTAGTGCAGTCTCATATTTTTGCCAGTGTAAACATCTGGTATGGTCTGGCCAGACGTTCTTGCACTTTACAGGGCTTCTCCAGGGGGTTGCAAGGTCTCATAGGAAACTTGTGCACTTGCTTGCGAAGGCAGGTCTGGTGTGTGCTCGGTGAGTGCTTTGAAGCGTGTGAGGCTTCAGGCCATGTCCTCATGGCTGGCTGTGAGATTTTCCCGTGACCTCTGTGACCTGACAGTCTGTCTAGGTGACCTGTCTGGCTGGAGTGGCTGGGGTTCTTGCCCTTCAGCCCGGAGATTCGGCTGTCTCACTTTCAGCAAAGGGTCAATGTGACCCAGCAGCTCTTTATCACTGAGAAGGTTGTATGCATGTATGGCTGCGTGTTCCGTGCACACCTTTGGGCTTTAAGAGTTCAGTTCTGTTCCTGAGCTTCAGCTTGGGGTCTGCCCAAGAGTTGGAATTGACATAAAAATTGGATTTACTCCAGTGTCAGCAGAACTCCAAGTCTCGCCTTGTTTTCCAACATGCTGTTTCCTGCTGGTTGGGAACTGTGTTGACTTTCTGATGAAGCATCTATCACAGTGATGTGCCTTTCAAGATGTAAAGGCAGGAGGAGTCTGGGTCGTGGGCTGGTCTGACCTTGAGACTGAGTTCTCGCGACCAGCTGAGGTGTCAGGTCTTATCTCTGTGACCTGGCTGTGCACTTCAGATGAGTTGGCAGGCTGGAAGTGTGAAAGTTCCCGCACTTGAGGCTAATTCTCTGAATGCTTAAAGTCCCTCGGGCTCAAAACCATACGACAGGTCCATGTTGGTGAAAAGAGGGCCGGTGTTCATTTGGGGTTGTGTACACAGGGTGTACGGTCTCATGGAGCTGATGGTCAGGTGCAGGAGAGTTGACCGTGTGTTTATTTTGGCTTGTCGTGGGCAGTCAGCCGTCTGCTGATGTGCTGTTTGGGTGCCATGACCATCTGGCATTAGGATGGATGTCTCTGTTGTGAGAGACTGTTTGACAAGATCTGGGCGTTTCTTTTAGTAGGAGGGCTTTCTGGTAAGTTTCTTATGCCACTCGCAGTTAAAAGGAGTTTTGAGAGTCTGATATATCCTGTTTGCGCTGCTGTGGAGGCCACGTTTTATGTCCTCAGGATCTCTGTTGCTGGCCCGTGTGCACTCCAGAGTCAGTTCTGGGTACTGTGCAGGGATAGGCAGGATTTTACCAGTCTTTATGGAGGCAGCGCTGTGTTGTCTGTAGGCCATATGGGCTGAGTTCCGCAGATGTCAGGTGGTCATTGTGCGGGGGAAGACCATGGCGCTTGAATGGTGACTCACAATGTGATGCATCTGTTGTCTGCCGTAGACTCAGAGCTGGCTGTAGCAGGCTTCTCGTAAGTTTTGTAATCCGCTTTGACGGTTTCAGACTGCTGGTACAGGATGTTGTGTTTCAAGGCCGGAGGTGATCCTGAGCAGATAGCCTGTCTCGTGTGGTCACATGGGGCTGAGTTCGAGCATAAAAGTTCATGTTTTGCCGGCAGGCCAGTGTGGTGGCCTTCTGCGGGCCAGTTGGTTGGGGTCTGTGGGGCCACACGGTGTGTGTATCTGCAGTGATGCTCTGGAAGGGTCCCTGCCCCACCTGTGGTTGCTGGCAAGTGAGGTGTGAACAGTGGGCCTGGGCCTGCTTGTCAGGGGAAATTCTGTGTTGTGTTTTCCCTTTCTGTTCACCTTGTGGTCTGCAAGCCTATTTCAGTTCATTTGTGACATTGAGTTCGCCTTGGCTTTGTTGGTTGGCGTTTGAAGTTGCCTCGTCGCTGAGCAGAGACTTGGATTTCAGCTCGGCAGCTTGCAGGTGGCATTCACAGGCATTGTTTCAGTTCGCCTGGGTCATTACTTAAGAGAGCTTTAGCCTGCTGGAGCCTCTCTGGCTTCTATTCCAGCTGCTCTCTGTGCTCAGTGTCTGTGTGGGTTTTGTAGAGGCATCCTGAAACTTTCTACTTCCTCTTGTAGCTCCTTGTCCTCTTCATCCGCTGTCATTTGCTGGTCCAGCTGGCCTGGCGGTTCTGCACGCGCTCCCGGTCCTCCGGGCCTCCTTGTGGTCGAAGCATCTTTCGCTTGGCTTTAACTGGATGATGCGGTTGCAGGCAAGAGCACCGATGATCCTGGCTGGCTCTCTGTGGCTGTAGCCCTGGTTTGATCATGGTCTGTCTGCCAGTTCAGGTTGTCATCCAGCTGTTTCGCTCATGTGCTGTAGATCAGGAGTGGTCCCGGACCGGAGGGCGTCTGTTGCAGTGCTTAGCCAAGCCGGATAATCTGGACACAGGTGGAGCACAAGTGGAGAGGGAAAAACACAAAACACCAATGCAAGTCCGCACAGATTTAGTGAGCTAAAATATTTGGGCTATGTGTTGCATGATTAACTGGTGTGATCAGTTAGTGACGCAAACTAAACGCTTACATATCGTGGCTGATGAGGCAGGAGTGAATAATTGGTGTGAGTGAACACCCGAAAACTATGGGTAACACTGTTGATGGGTGATAACCTAGGGGGTCATTTAATGACTTAGGCTATTTGGTTTATCAACGTTATTACCAAGTATTTTCTGATGGTTCAAACAGGTTCGGTCTCCGAGCACACAAAACAACCAAAACAAACAGAACCAAAATTAATAAAACAAATCAAAGTTCGAATTTAGAAAGGAATAGTGGGAAATCAAGGGCTTACTACCACCTCTAGGGGCTGTGACAAGGACTGCGGAGCGGGGCTCTTGTACTGCCTAGGGAGGTGATGAGAGAGATAGCTGGACAGACCAAGCACGCTACAGCAGAGAGGCTCTCTAGTCCTCTTCACGTTTCCTATTGAGTGAATGGCTATATCTTAGGTGTTGTTAGGCTTGGTGATGAGCTGAGGTTACCCGGGTGAGCCCCAGTGATTGGGCCGTCTCCCTTGACTCTCCCGAGCACACAACTGCAGGGGCTCCTGATCACTCGCACCCATGGCACCCGGTGGCAACCACTCAAACAGCAATGCCTTTTGGCACAATGTTGCATCACTCAAGTGAGGGAGGCTCAACGACTAGCTGGCACAGCCAAAATTGGGTTTCGCCTGTGGGTCCCAAGTTACACGGACCCCTTTTGGGCCTCGAACTATGGATGAGTTCGCTCCTCTCAAAAGGGTGGACCACCGTGTAACTTCACAGGGTAATTAACCAAAATTGCCCTTATGTGTCAGTCAGTATGGTTGATACAACACTTGAGGTACCCCATTGCTGATGTCGTGCTGCGTGTTGCCACTCGGAGTACAGGGGCAGAGGTATCCGAGGCGCCCCCCCCCAGTACATGTCGGGTAGGTCAGGCAGACGAGTCCAGTCCCCGAGAATTCCCCATGGATGACTCGTCAGCTTTTTTTACTGCCAAGCACCAGGGGCATGCTACCTAACAGGGAACATTGAGAGGGGACAACAGAAAGATTAAGCGTCTAGGATGAAGCAGCTTGATGCCAATGAGCAAGGGAATCAGACGTGTGACGGTGGGCCACTAATAGATTTGGAGGCTCATTGTGCACCGCAGTGGCTAGCATTACCTATGCCTATAGAGGAAGGAGAGGAAAAGGGTAACAAAATAAAATTGAAAATTGAAACAAAGTTAAAATGTCCTAATTGCGTAGGAAAATAAATGGAAAATTGTTTTAAATAGATTTAAAATCTAAGTAAATTCAATTTTGCTCAATAGGTGTAGCTAGACTTAACTACAGACTGGAGTAGATGAAATAAAATAAGCCCAAATAAAATAAATAAATAATTGCTGCAAATAACAGTAAAATAAAATACACAAAACAACCAAAGCATGTGGGGGAGACCAAAGTAATTGATAGCCCAACAGAAGGTGGAACAGAAAGAAACTGTAGAGGTAGGCGTACTGTTACATGTTACACACACTGTCTCTAAGTGTCAGTCGGATGCTAACAGCTGAGGTAAGTGCTTTAGCCTCTATCCATGTAGGGCCGTTAGCGTGGTAGCTTCGGCTACCTGCAATGGTCTGTTTACATTAGTCTGTGACGTATGCGCCGTCTTGAGTTTGAACCGGAAAGGGCTCGCTATCGCCTTCCGGGGTCAGACGTTGCTAAGAAACCGATGCACGCTTAACAACCGGTGTGCGCGAAGCACTTGAGCCAGATGTAAACATGCATGGGAATCTCTCGCTCAGCCAGACGTGACTTGTCGTTCACACTTCATTCATAACTTACACAGCGCGTTCACTTCACAGACAATGGCAAAACATTACACCATTAAATCGACCAATTGCATCACATCAGTGGATTAATATGAATGCAATGACACGCGACAATAAGCAGATGAAATACTGTAGTGAGATTTTTTTTTTTTTTTATCACACAGCTAAAATTTAAGCCGCTGTCCTGAAGAGATTTTATCTGTTCAGGAGAGACTTACGCGGTTTACAACGAAACCCGAAAGTGGGGATTTTCTTTACCCAATATCAAATAGATTTCATCTAAAACTCTATGCACTGCCGATCTGACATTTACTAGTTGGATATGGGACTTATGCTGTTCAAAACTGAAAATGGGGATTCTTCGCCCAAGATCATAACTTTAAATATAAAGAAAAAAATATATATTTATATATATTTATACGCGCTGCCGATCTGGGATTTCTTCGCCAGATATATGGGATTTATGCTGTTCAAAACTGAAAATGGGGATCCTTCGCCCAAGATCATAACTTTAAATATAAAGAAAAAAATATATATATTTATATATATTTATACGTGCTGCCGATCTGGGATTTCTTCGCCAGATATATGGGACTTATGCAGTTGTTGCAAAAATTACTTGATCAAGATTTTAAGACTCCCGGTTATCATTAATCCGACACTGACCTGCAGTAAGATTAATGTTGCTCCGTGATCGGGCGAGGGGGCACGCATTAGTTAGCTACGCTAATGGTTAAACCCACGGGAGTAATAGTCTAGTTGTATGGCATCGGAACACCAATGGCATCAATCTAGCTACATATAATATAAGGCCTTAATTTTAAGATAAGCGAGGAACATCGCTCGCTATCTTCTTCACGCTAAAAGAGGGTTTCTTCGCTCGATTTAGGGCGGTTAAAATAGCATTAAGACACACTATGAAAGGTTTCTTCGTTTTATAGGGTCAAATTTATAAACAGTTAACTTAAGCCATCTTCTTCGCGCTAAAAGAGGGTTTCTTCGCTCGATTTAGGGCGGTTAAAATAGCATTAAGACACACTATAAAAGGTTTCTTCGTTTTATAGGGTCAGATTTATAAACTACAGTTAACTTAAGCCATTAACAGTGGCTGGTTTCTCAGCGAGAAACTCGAGAACTGTTAAGGCACGGAAAGTGGGCGTGTAGCCTACATTCATTCACAAAAAGACGCAGTTGGATAGTAGTCTTGGTTTGAATAAACACACATAAGAAACACACAATTGTCACTGAGTCTGCTCACAGAACTAGGTTTAAAACGTTGCTCTAAATTTCTCCACCATCTGTAGCATGTTTGCTTTATGAGATGAACATAATAAATCATAACGGGTTATCAATTATATATCCATCTTCAGGAATTAGCTGTAGTATTAATAGTACAATAGAATGATTAGTTCGTCCGCAGTACGGACCCTTCTATTGACTTTAAGGAAAATTATTCCTCTGGCCACGACAAATAATTTTCTTAACGAAGCAGTGCTCCGAGCATTGTTGCAAGATCGGACGTTAAAGTGACTTAGTTCTGAGAGCAGCAGACACAGACAACCAAGCGTGAATACATATGGATGTTTATTAAACTACACTACAGGGGAACATGTAACATAGAACTAGACACAGACATACACACATTAAACATAGATGCCAACGCAAGGAAGGCATGGAGAGAGAGAGAGAGAGAGAGAGAGAGAGAGAGAGAGAGAGAGAGAGAGAGAGAGAGAGAGAGAGAGAGAGCGCTCGCGCGCAAGAGAGAGTGTGGCAGGGTTTTATCAGCTAACTAAAATCTGTTATGAACCATTAGAAAATCGCATCGCCTTAATTAAAAGGGATCGAAGCCTAGAAGCGCATCTAGATAGTTAACAAGCGGTTACTTGCATGGTTTTTGTGGGTGCTGAGTAAAGTATCCTGGTGCATGTACAATGCGTAGATTCCCGGGGGGATTCCTTTTGGAGTAAAAGCTTCGTCCTTGCAGCCATGGGTTCATTAGTCCGAAGTAAGTTCCCAAAGTTACCGAACTTAAAATTGCCAGAAGATCGGGCTCCCCGGAAGGGGAGCCGCGAGGTTTCCCAGGTGATAAGTGTGTCTCCAAGGCACTTTTGGTAGAAGAGAGAGAGCGAGAGAACTGCGCGTGGGCTCTTTAAAGTCTGCGAAGAGTCACGCCTTTCAGGATGGGCTTGACCAATGAGAAAGGCTGAATTTCCAAGCGGGAGTTTGGATATACTGGGGGTTTTATGGCCCTTTGTCTGAGAGCATGGTAATTTCCAAAAGGGGTTGGATTGAAAGTTATTATACAAACTATTAAAGATTCTTAGGACACTGATATGTTGCATAGGTATCAACATGTAATATTCACTCTCAGTTAGATCATCCGAAGACGGATTGATAGAGACCAAACATGTTACAGTCAGAGTGATATTAACTATTGATCTATTATAAGCATGCATAAAACAGTATTAAAATACACAAAAACAGTAATAATATACACAATGACTTAATGATATGTGTGCTCATTCAAAGAAAGGTTTTCCTATGAATTAATTAGAGAAGAGTCCATTTTATGGCATAATGTCCTTTTCCTAAGGTGGATATGAAGTGAGTGTTTCTTGACCATTTTGCATTCCTTTGCGCAATAAAACTAATGTTATCTGATGGGTTGCCATGGCACCGGGGGTGCTCTGGCGGCGTCTGCAGACATAGGGGCACCTAAGAATGTGTATTGGGTGAGGGGTCTGTGATTATTTGTTAATCTAATAACTAGTTTCATTTGTTAAATCAAATGAGAAATTGTGTCTGATTGGTCCAAATGCTACAGTATACTGAATTTACAGTTTAAGTTTCTGTAATTATAGTGTACCTATAAAGACTGTATGTGAAGGTTTAAGGGAACAATGTATTACGTTTGGGTAATAAGGGGGTAACCACCAGATATGCAACCTGTAAAGAACTGCGTAAGTAAACTGCAGTTACAGCATAACGTTTTTGTAATTACAGTGTACCCATTCAGTACCTCCAGGTATAGGGGAATAATATGCGATGTTTGGAGAATAAAGGGGTAACAACCTGTAAAATTACAAATCATTTATACTGTAAGTTAGGGGTGGGCGATATGAGCTAAAATTCATATCACAATATTTTCCACTGTCCAGACGATATCAATGATATATCGCGATATGAGGGGCAAAAAAAATTTAATCACATTTTAGAAGACCTTAGTTAAATTAGAGTCAAAATATGTATTTTAACCTTATATAACTAGAAAAAAAAAAACATGATTTCAAGATCCAAGGCAAAAATAGAATGGTCTGACTTTAGATGTTTGAAATTATGCTACTGTAACGTGGGGTTTTGGGTTCTGTTTCATGTTCTTGTTTTCATGTCTTTTATTTTGCAATTGACCAGAGAATGACGAAGATGGAGTGTTTTGTCTGTCATTAGAATGGCTGTAACTGTTATCTGAGGCAGCAAGCGCATTGCATTATATGCTTTCATCAACATTTACAGGTTATATTGTTGTGTCTTTTGTTCAACTCGCTGTTAACAATAATACATGCACAACCGGGTTCGCACATGGACTTCTTTTTTACTCGTCACATGAACTCAACTCACACAGGTAGAGGACACATGCATAGTACACTAACGGGCAAATCACTACACAAAATTTGTAGGGGTGTCCTGGGCTAAACCATTCACTGCATGTACTACATCCCCCTTCTTAAGCTTCGAACAATATTCTACTCAAATCTGAAACAAAGGCAGTATGTTATAAACACTAGGAATGTGTAAGTAATAATTTGCTATGAATAGGCAACATAAACACTAGTCAAGCATACTTAAGTAAGCGCATATAATCTTTGAAACGTGCAGGTTGTCTGATGGTACATCCAGCTCTTGTGCGTTGAGAACCTGGGACAGTACTTCCTTCCACACGTTGGGGCAACTCAGTTTGAACAGGCTCAGGAGCTGCATTGTCACACAGGTCATCATCACTGTACATGGGGGAACCGGGTTGTGTATCATGTATGACTGACCTGACAGGTCTGAGGTGGCACCTGTTTCTGCGGTAGATTGTGCTCGATGATGTGATTACATCGTATGAGCGGGGCTCATCTCTGATACTGAGAACCGCAGCTGGTTTCCATGTATTTTTGATTCTCATATATACACTCTCTGTCCCCTCCTGAGGGCTGGAAGCGGAGCTGCCGTTCTATCATACCAACTTTTCTGCTTCGACTGACGATGCTGCAGCGCTATCTGAATGTGCTTAGGTGTGGAAGGCTACAGAACAGCTTTGCTTGTTGGTAGAGTGGAACGTAGGACTTCTGAGCAGGAGAGTACTTGAGACCCATGACAGGAGTATTACGAAGAGTCAATAAGGCTAGATGAGGGTCAGTGCCAGACTGAGCAGTTGCTTTCAGCATAGTTTTGTCAGTTTTTATGGCTCGCTCAGCCATGCCATTGGACTGAGGGTAATTCAGACTAGAATGGGTGATGTTGAAACCCCAATCATGAGCGAATCGAGCCATTTCAGCACTGGCAAAGGGTACATGATCTGCAATCAGGGTCTCAGGCACACCGTGTCTTGCAAACACTGCCTTGAATTGCGCTATGAGTGAGCCTGATATTTTGTCTGACAGCTGTAGGACTTCTGGATATTTAGAGAAATAGTCCACTATCAGAAGAAATGCTCATCCCTGAAAGTCAAAAATGTCAGCAGCTATCTTCTGCCATGGCCCCTCTGGAACCGGATGGGAGATCAATGGCTCCTTCTGATTTTCAGGAAGACTCTGTTGACAGGAACTACAGGCCTCCACCATGCGATGTATAGCTTCAGTGAGACCTTGCCAGTAGAAGCATGATCTGGCGTGTGCCAAAGAGCGCTATATACCCTGGTGTGTCACATGAAGTTGTTTCAGCTGTAAAAAAAATTCCTTGTAAATTAACGGTAAAATACTGGCAGCAGGGTTTCTAGCAGTGTACCGTAATTTTACAGTTTCATTACCGTATTCTGAATTACAGCTTTTCTGTAATTTAACGGTAAAATGCTGGCAGCAGGGTTTCCAGCAGTGTTCTGTAATTTTACAGTTTCATTACTGTATTCTAGATAGTTTTTCCTTTAATAAAACAGTAGAACTGGCAATTTTGTCAATCATTAACTTTATTATAAATATCTGTACTTGAACAAATTTACAAACTGACATTGTAATTTCATTTATACAAAAAGTGGCAGAAAATACACAGAAAAGAGAAGACCAAGAGGACATTTCTTATAGCACAGTATTTATTTACGTGCCCAAGCAATAATTCAAATGCTTTCTCAAAAACAATCAAAATGGAAGAATCAGTCTTTGTGTATGTTAGAGAAAGATGAGAGGAATAGAAGAAAAATGAACCATAGCATTACAAAACAGATAATGTGCAAAAAGAACCCTGCAGAAGTCTGTAGACATATTTAAACTGATTTAAGCTGACAATATAACCACAAAACAAGCTGCCTTTTAAGGTGTATCTGTGTGCTACGAGTATGACATAGCATGGGCATGGGCTTGGGGTGTACGTTCCCCTAAAAACAGCCTTTCAGAAATGGCAAACAACTTCTGAACAACAATCTTATTTTGGTGTAATAAAAGTCAAATCCTGGCAAGGATTTGCAAAACAGTCCAAGAACGTTTCAGAAACATAAAACTGTCACCAACTCTGATGCAAGTGTAGCCAGGGACGGGTGTAGTCTGAAACATAACATTAAAATAACGTCAAAAGAACATGACAGGTGAGTTGTACTTTATATTAGAGCAGTAAAATTTACGTAATCTACTTGTGCAAATTCTTACGAGGATTTTATCAAGTAAATTTTACTTTTTTTTTTCAGTGCAGAGCACTCACATAAAATGTTTAATTATTCATAGAAGTGGAAAATGCTTCTTTTATCTTTTTAATTGCTAATTGTATAATTTCTTATCAGTTCAAAATTTATTGTAAATAGGCCTGTCACTATTGGTTGATATAATTGACTGCATCTATGCTGATAATTAGTCGATATCAATATTTTTAATCGACTGATGATTTTGTATTATTTTACCTTTTAAATTTAGCTTTTACGCTTCGACTAAAATAACAACCATTTCTTCCACACCACTAGTATGAGCAGTGCATAATTTGTAAATTGCGAGGTCCTGGAACAAAGAGGGATGACTGGTTCCGGCAAGTGATTAGAAAAGGGAGAGGTAACGGAGCATTCGAGCAACATTAGTGGAACAACTTAACTGATTAACAGCTTGCATCAGTTGCTTTTATAGTGTGCATGTAAAAAAAAAAAAAAAAAAAAAAAATAGAAATAAAAATCATGGTTCTAATAAAATCATTATCATTATAAAATCTTTTGTGTGTGTGTGTGTGTGTGTGTGTGTGTGTGTGTTTGAGTAGTCTTTGTGTAACCCAGCTCCTGGGACCAGACAGTCCCAACAACAGAGGGGTTGTAATGAGCGTGGACTGCATCCTCTTCAGAATAGCTCTCAGTGCCGCCGACGACTTGCATTTATTTGGTCAAATATACTGTAGGTTTGTGTATATTTTATGTATAAAACCGTTTCTTTGCTGTAAATTATTTTATTTTATGCAAAGCAAACTACAGGGACACGATGTCAGTCACCTAAACGAGTTGCATCAGTCTTTTTTGACTGATTACTTTTAAATGTTACATTTTTTTACTTCTAAAATGCTTATTAAACAAGTTTAAATGTAAGAAATATTGTATATGTGTTTAAAATATGTTGTATTAAGAACTGTATTTAATGAAAATGTATGTGCAACTTCACTTGCCTAGGTGAAATCCCATTCGAAATCCATGAGATTTTTTAGTAGAGAGGCAACCTTTGTATTGACTGTAGCAGATTTCTTATTCACCACCTTGCCCATCTTCTTGGAGAATACCTTGCTTCTGCAAGTCTTTGAGCCTTTTTCTGGGTTTATTCCAAGGAAGCGTCTAAGGACAGTTGCATTAAAAATTACCAAAGTATACAATAAACATTTTTCAAAATTCTGATTAATTAATTTGGTTTAGAATTTAGATTAATTTTGGTAACACTTTATAATAAGTATACAGTAACAAAGCACTTATAAATCATTTGCAAACTATCTATATAGATGCTGTCTCCTTGTTTGGGTTTATTGTGGATCTACACGCCTTTCTCCTATTTTCTCCCTGTGTCTGGTATGTGAATAACACCACAGTGTTTCAGACGATAAACTCAAGGAGAACACAGGAGAAAGGCTAGGAGTTAACTAGTTTGCAAATTATTTACTTTTTTTTTTTACTGTATTCATAGTATAAAGGGTTACCATAGATTCTAAGAGAGTGAAAAAAACGTAAGCAAAAAGGAAAACACTTACCGTTGAAGAAATTCTAACGTGCAACAAGCCTCCTCTTGATACTGCAGGTTGAAGATGTAGTAAACAGCAAACACTGTTGCAACTGCCATCAAAAATGTTGACTGGACACACCGTACAGCATTTGCCGGCTCTGCCATACCTAAAATAAAAAAATAAAAATTCACAACTCATTTCAAAGAACTACCTTCAAGAAAGTTCCATTTTAACAATCGTATACCATAGCAATGTTAACAATTTTATATCTCAACCTTTAGTAGGCCTAAATGTTTCTACTTCATCACAAGTGTTGCTGCTTACACTAATTGTTGCAGCATAAAGATCCTTTAAGGGATTTGAATTATAGAAATGTGATGGTGTGTCATGTGTATGGAAGGTTAAAGAGAAGGGTCTTTTATACTCACAGAGTGTGTCTGCCTCCTGAAGTCCGCCCTTTTGATCTCCCAGCTGGAACCACCTCTTCATAGTCCCCTTGAACTCCATTTCAGCAGCATTAGCCTGAAAGTTTTTCCAAATTGCAGCCTTGAAATATGTATAAATATATATTGTAAGGTAATTATTAAATCTTAAGCATTACAGTTTTTTACAATCATTAAGACCAGACCGAGATTTTGCACCTCATATGTTTGATGAATGTTCATGCATAAGTTCATGCAGCAGCTCAGAATTTCTGTAAAAAAATAAAAATAATAATAATTACATTTATATAGTGTTCAGATTAAACTTTTAAATTTGTTTGCTCATAATAATCCCCACCACAGTAAAATAAGTATGATTTTAATCACATCATATATATGCTTCAAAAGTTTTAATTCACTCTAAAAACTGAACCTGCTCAAGTGCAGCAGACCGATTAGGCCTCCATTCAAGAACAAAAGATAATGAATGCACTTACATTTTATGGCTTTCTCTTACGTATCTATAATGTTTTTCTCTGTCAGAACTTCCCACACGGCAGTGTTACCACAAAATAAATATTATTATTAAATTCAGATTGCACATTTTGAATTATCTTACCAGGTGTAATGCTACAACAGCGTGCTCAGTTTGATTCACAAACAAATGACTCATTTGAATGGTTAAGTGAATCGAATCAGACAGAGTCACTCGTATAGTCACTCGTATATATACCTTCAGCGCGGTTCGACTCCTAGGATTCAATATATCACTCGTTGAAAAAGACGAATCGAATGAATTCTAGCAAACAAAATATAATTTAACTCATTAAAATTTAATTAGCTGACATTATCGTGCACTGGATACAGCTCATCGGTTTTTTATATTAAAAAATTACATAGTTTTTCTAAAGAGACCGCCTGACAGTTAGGCCTAACGTTACTCATCAACACTCAATACGTTACCTCCTGGACCGAATGATTCTTCTGACGTTATGTTATCATCGCAAACCTCCTAACGGAAACCATCAAAATACTCTTCATGGCATTTAAAACATTAAACAACATGGGATTGAACATTAAATAACTTGACACCCTGAAGAAGGCTATTCGTGCCGCTACGTGTGTTTTTTTTTCCCCCCTCATGTATTTTATATATTTTCTAATATGAAATAGCCAGTAAAATAAAGGCTTTTTATAATATTTTTTGAAGAAGAGTGCCCTGGATTTCTCTTTCTTACATTAAATAACTTACTTTTTGCAGCTGAAGTATTCCTCTTGAGAACTGTGCCCGCCGAAATCTCCTCAGGATTAACCGCCAAATCTTCCTCTCAGGCGGCTGATTCCTTCATTCTAGCAGCGGCCGCCGGAGACAAAACCAACTCGCGCCAGAGGTAGATACACACAACTACACGAGTGTGGACCTGCCGCACGTACAACAGTTTTCATCCGAGATCGGCCCAGAGAGAAAAAGCCGTCTGTCAGCCAGAAGTATTTTGTAGAGTCGGCGCAGCTCTGGCTCATTATCTTCTCACCGATGCGAGACTGAGCCGACAGTGCCGCATTTCAGCCAGAATCGGCCTGAGTGTGCTTGCTGTCTGGGAAGGAGCTCAACTTGAGATGAAATCCTTGCATAAACTTTCACTGAAACTAACGTTCCTTGATGTGTCAGCGTCAATCACTTATACCAAGCTAGCCTTTGGTTCCCCCTCCCCCACCGATCACGTGTGCATTTACGGTAAGACACCATAATTTTAGAAAACAGTTCAGTACTGTAAATTTAAATACACAGCAATTTTTTACAGTGCATTTCTGATTGTAAAGCATGAGGGATTATAATGCGATCATCTTTCATGAGTAGACCATCATCTATGCGAATTGCGTGTCTGATCGGCCAGTAAGCTTGCACGGCCAATGGGACCTTATTCTTTCTGTCTGGCCATCCCTGCTTATGTAACTGCCGTATCAGGCCAAGCTCGGGATCTGACTGTATAGGTTGTTGAATGTTGTGTATGATGTTACCACAAAGTGATTCTCCATTCACCGTGTAGATGATTTTCTCTTCACTCAGGTCTAAATTCTCAGTTCCGTCAGATGGAATGTACGCTCTGGACACCGTGCCTTCGATTAGCATTTGTTTGCCTGGAGTGAAGGCGATGTGAATGTCTACCTTTGTAACTGGAGCAGCATTCTTTGAAGACGTGCTGGTGCTGCTCCAGTGGATTTGGAGAATACCTCCTCAAGCGGTTATGATCGGACTGGACCCTGACAGGAACGCCATAGACATACTGGTGAAATTTCCTCAAAGCAAACACTAAGGCGAGCAGTTCTTTTTCAATCTGGGCATAGTTCTTTTCAGCAGCAGATAAGGTGTCAGAGATCTGGAAGGAGGACCCAATAACAGAATAAATGACAAAGGTTTATTGACAAAACAGACCGATACAGGAGAGTAGTGAGATGCACATGTGACATCAAGAACACAAACAAAGAGACAGCTGGGGAAGACCACTGGAACAGTCTCGGACAGAAACTGGCAGATTACAATAGCAGCAAAAGGAGCGGCAAGACCAGGCAGATAGAGAGGACCAAACAAGGCACCATAGAGCAGAGCGCAGATACTTGTTGACTGACAACTTCGAAGCAGACCAAATGCCAGGCATGGAGAACCAGTGGCAGGATTCACAGGAACAGGTCAGGACAGGGCCTCTAACACAAAGAGACAAGACCAGGCTCCACAGGAACACAAATTACTCCAAAGCAGGCCGGGGGAAAAATAAAGCAAAAGAACTAATAAAAAGGAGGGTAACAAAATAAGTAAGAAATTACTTATTTAACCAAGACAACTAACTTAAAATAGCAAACAAATACACAATAAGATCAGGACAAGAAGAACTGAAAAAGTATTAAAATAAAAGCAAAAAACAAACAAAAATGCGAAACAAGGAGCAAGACAAGAACATGGAACCACAAAGGACTAAACAAGACAAGACCAACCAGACAAGGTGACAGAAACACGTACTCAGCCACATCCACAGGCAGAGACAAAGACAGTGACAGAAGGGGTGAGAATGACAATGAACCAGCAAAGACAATAGGGCAAGGGGCCCTATAAATAGGGAGGAAAGCACACGAGGAACAGGTGAAAGCAATACACTAACAAGGACTCAACAAGGGCTAACAAGAAGGTGTGGTAAAGATGAAACAAGGAGGAGGAGCTAGAGAAGCACATGGCTGACAAAAACAAAGCCATGTGCTAACACAAGACAACACACACAAGGCAAACACAGTGTCAGGGCCGTCTTTTAATTTTAATCTTTCTAAAAATCCCGTATTGAATTGTGCCTTGTTTGTAAATGAATCCGCGGTAAAATAAAGTGAACAAAGGATCAAGTTCTTAACGTGGTCTGGAACTTCATTAAAAATAAAGTTCATCTATTCTTTCCTAATGTTGGGATCAGAAAAAAGGCAATGCAAAGACTGTTTTCAGAGCCATCTTTATCATTTGGTTTCTGCATAGACCTGGGCGTTCACCTCTCTTGTAAACACTACATGTGCAAATCGGTGGGGGGAGCTAAACAGGCAGTAATGTAGAATTGGTGGGCGGGGTCAAACAGGCAGCGATGTAGAAGCAGGCGTTGATCTTCTTCTGCAGAGGCAGTGCTTTTCCACACTATTACATCATAGAGTAAAACATTCCTAAAGCTGACGTTTTGGCAGACTGCTGCCAATATAAGCTGTTTTTAGACTAATGACAAAGTTTTGAGTTCTGAAACTTACAGGAAGATTTTATAGTATAATGACCTCTTATATAGTATAATGACTATATAAGTCATTATACTATAATGACTTTTATAGTATAATGACCTCGGGGAAGTCGTGGCCTAATGGTTAGAGAGTTGGACTCGTAATCCAAAGGTTGCGAGTTCGAGTCTCGGGCCGGCAGGAATTGAAGGTGGGGGGAGTGAAAGTACAGCTCTCTCTCCACCTCAATACCACGACTGAGGTGCCCTTGAGCAAGGCACCAAACCCCCAACTGCTCCCCGGGCGCCGCAGCATAAATGGCTGCCCACTGCTCCGGGTGTGTGTTCACTGCTGTGTGTGTGCACTTTGGATGGGTTAAATGCAGAGCACAAATTCTGAGTATGGGTCACCATACTTGGCTGTATGTCACGTCACTTTCACTTTCACTTTCACTTTTATATGTGAAAAGATCAATGGAATTTCTCAGTTCATGACCTCGAACACTGTGTGGCTTAAGATGCTCCCCTTAAGTACAATATTATTTTACAAGTAAATTGCATGTTTGTAATACTACTGTATTTGGACAGAATTCTCAAAATAAAATGGATTACAAGAAAAAAGCCTAAGGTTTGGTGAAGGCAAAAAGTCGAAATCTGACTTCTGAATTGATACATAGTTTTAAAACTGACTTACTTTCAGTTGTGTGGGGGTGTGATTAAGAAACTGTCATCAGTGCTGCTTGATAGTAAGAAGGGATGAAACAAGTCTAGCAAGAAATTCTCCATTGCTTCGTTATTTGAATAGTGGGTGGGAAATGTGTACGAAACTCTCCATTGTAAAGGAGAGGCACTGCACGTAACAGGCACCCACACTCTCATGGACTCCGCATCAAGGGTAGGTTTTAACTTGTATTTTGCATCAGTTATAGGAATGGAATCATTTTATTTATATTGACATGATAGATATTTTCTGCTGTTATTAGCCTAACTGTGGTGTTTAAATCAGATTACAGAGATACCCTTACCAAAAAGTAGTATACTTTGTTTATTTTATTAAGTTTAAGTAAAGTTCAAGTATATTTTTGAGTATACTTTATGTAGTAAGTATACAAATATCAGTGTACTAGTAGTACACTTGTAAGTGTACTATTTCAATACTCCTTGGGACCAAATTGACCCACTTTCTAGTATATAAAATATACTTTTAAGTATACTTTAAGTATAACAGTAGTAAACTTTGAGTACACAACTAGTTTACATCAAAGTTTTTAGCCTGTACTGCAACTATTGCCTACTAAAAGTGAACTTATAGGCATACTGATAGTTTACTAATTAAATACTTTGTACATTTTTAGTATACTTTGAAGTATAGTCTCAGTAACCATTAGTTTAGTAGTTTTATTTAGTAGTTTTCATAGGTTTTCTTTAAGTGAACTTTACATCATACTTTAAGTATACTACTATGTCCCTATTTAGGTATTAATTTGTATATATTTTGTAAATGAATATCTGAACATACAAAACATCAAAAGAAAGAACAGGGTATCTGCTTGTAAACAAAAACATTTTATTCTAGCTTCATGAATTATTTTTTTAAACACTTGAATATAAGTTTCATAAATAAACAATAAAGAAATAAACAACATTTTGAATAAAAAGCTGAAAAAAGACTATGAATTGGATTCAGAATGATAATCAAAACGTAGATGGAGTCGATCAGCACCCCAAAGCTTGACAGTCATTATTACCTCTTCATTGGTCGACATTTTATTCCATAACGTTACACAGTTTTGATGCTGTTACATGTCTGATGATCGTGTTAGATTATATGTGGAAGCATCTGTTGTTTCGGTTTCCTTTTTTTTGGAAATTCTGTAGAGATGATGTGTACTAGCCCCCCCTACCGTATAACAATGAAAACACAGATTCTAGGGGCAAAGTATAGTTTAAATATAGTATATATATTTAAATATAGTATACTTAAATGTCATTTTAAGTATATTTCTGAGAAGTACATAAAAAGTAGACTAAAAGTATACTTTCCTATTTTTTTAGTTTAAAGAAGTATATTAATAGCACACTTGCATAAACTTCTTTTTCGTAAGGGTAGAGACAATGAGAGAAAATGGAGAAAAAAATCATGCGCAGAGTAAATGAGGTAATCTGGGGTTTAGTGTAGGTATATAAACCTTGGTTTCAAGTAATATGTTTGTTGTCCCTTTGCCCATTTTAAATAAAGTTTAATAAAATTTGAATTACAAATATGAACACATAATGTGAGTAATAAGAGAGGGGCTAGGAACAGATGACATTTCTCATTTATTTCTTTATTTTACTTATTGTAAAGGCTGTCACATTTTAGGATTGCATTACTGGAACAATAGTTTTGACTGTACTTTCTCATTAGCTATGGAGGACACCAAACATTCTCAGAGACATTTATCAACAACCTCAAAATCATGGGTCTCATCTTCCTTCATTATACTGGTAGTGCTTGGAATAATTGGGGTAACTGCTGCAGTAGTGGTGCAGGTATGTATTTGAAAATTCTTACCTTGTTACAATACAAGAAAACCCAGAAACACAAAATATTTACATTTTTGTAATATGGATATGTAAAAATAGCTTAGAAATGATTTCATTTCAATCCACCACTGGATTGGACAGCGTGTTAAATTTTTATTGTTTTTTTATATACTTTTCTCTGTCTAAACGAATTACCTTTTAAAAGGACATATTGTATACACACACACAAAAAGGTTCTTCAGTGGTTCTTTGGGGTGGTTGAGCAACACTGCCATATAAAGAACCTGACCTCTGTGTAGTTCTTTAAAGATTCTCTAACTCTCTCTTAGTTTAGTTGGGGAAAGGGTTAAAAAATGACATAAAATACAGTGTATTTTTTGAAGACAACATGGTTCTCAACCTTTTTGGCCTCCAAAGGCCCCCTGTAAGAAAATATTCCAGGGGCCCCACATAAGAATTTTTAACTTTAGAAAAGCATAAAAGTGATTCAAAACAGCTTTTGCCATTATAGTAAATTCTCATTCTAGCAAACAAAGATTGAGAAACATATCTAAACTCTAAGGAGGAGAATGGGGTTCCTCTTATGGTTCTACATAGCACCATTTGACAAAGGAGCTGTACGGAACCTTTAAAGTGCTATATATGAACCACTTTTAGTGCTATTTAGCACCATTTTTTTAGAGGGTATAAATATTCTATAAATGAGAAAATGTGATCAAATGTTTGATATTGTGTTAATAATTTCTAGATGTTTAGGCTACAAAATCATCAACATCATGTTCATGATACAGTTGATATAGGTAAGTAGTGGCTAGTGGCTCAAATATGATTGTATAAATGTTGCATTATGGCTTTTGTTTATATGTATATGAAATATGTATATGTAAAGATTGGCAAGTGATAATCATGTAAATATAATGTAATACTTGTAATTCTTGTAAATGCACAGTGCATCATCCAGGTGACGAGCTCCGGATTGTTCTGGTTGGAAAAACAGGTGTGGGGAAAAGTGCAACAGGCAACACTATTTTGAAGAAAAAGGTTTTTAAATCAGAGATATCCTCCTCCTCTGGGCCTGGAGAATGTGACAAATTTAATGCGATAATAAATGGCAGAATAATATCTGTCATTGACTCTCCGGGTCTGTTTGACACCAGCCTAACAGAAGAGGATGTGACTGCCAGAATTAAACTCTGTATCCCACTCTCTGCTCCTGGTCCACATGTCTTCTTAGTTGTGATTCAGCTGGGCAGATTCACAGATGAAGAAGCAGCAGCTGTTAGAATCATTCAAGCAATTTTTGGTGAGGAATCCTCCAATTACACCATGGCACTATTCACTCATGGAGATCAACTGCAGGGCAAAAACATTCACACATTTGTGCGGAATAGCCCAAAACTGCTCAGTTTCATTAAAATATGCAGCGGACGATACCATGTGTTCAACAATCAAGAACGAAACCCTGAACAAGTCAATCAGTTGCTTGACCAGATTGCTAAAATAGTCACTGGAAATGGTGGTCAACATTACACCAGTGAGATGCTTGAAAGGGCTGAGAGAGCAATTGAGGAAGAAAAACAACGTATCCTGCAGGAGACTGAGGAGAAGAGACTAAAGGAGATAGAAGATCTGAGGGCTACACTTGAAGGTGAGGCCCTTAAAAAAGCTGAAGAAAAGCTAAAGAATGAGCACGAGCAGCAAGCAAGATGGCAAGCTGAGAGAAGCACTTCAATTTTGGGCACAATTTTTACATTTCTCGGCAACTGTGTGAAGAAAATTTTAGGCTTAGGCTAAGTCAGTTCAGGAAAGACTATAAGTATTAAATAAATAAAACATGCCATGTATTTATACATTTTATATATAAATTTAAACTGTATACATTATATATTTTATATATAAATTTAAACTGCATTTTATTTTGTTAGAATATTACTCAGTTTAAATTATATATAAAATGCTCATATCAGATGTAACTGTGATTCCATGGCATGTTTTATTTATTTAATAATTATAACTAGTCTTTCTACTCTAACCAAGGATAATACTCAGCTTGATTGATGTTGCTAGGTTATTATTGGTATACCCTAGCTGCTTATCAATATTGTTTTTTTTGGAGGGGGGGGGGGCTTCTTGCCTACAAAAAGGAATGTTGTAGATCAAATAAAACATTGTGCCCTTTGCATGAGTACGAACTGAGTGCACTTAAGTTGACTGTGTATGTATGGGGTTGAGAACTAGGTGTGCTTAACACCCAAAAAGCAATATACAATAGACATTTAGAAGATGCATTCCTAGCAACAAATGGTATTGCCCTGTCCATTATAAGATAACAAATTATTTTCTAGTATACATTCAATCAGGTTACATATATAACTTTAGCTTCATGCATGTGTGCTTGTTATGTAGGTGGCATCACATATGTGACCCTGGACCACAAAACCAGTCTTAAGTCGCCGAGGTATATTTGTAGCAATAGCCAAAAATACATTGTATTGGTCAAAATGATAAATTTTTCTTTTATGCCAAAAATCATTAGGATATTAAGAAAAGATCATGTTCCATGAAGATATTTTGTAAATTTCTTACCGTAAATATGTCAAAACTTCATTTTTGATTAGTAATATGCATTGCTAAGAACTTCATTTGGACAACTTTAAAGGCGATTTTCTCAATATTTTGATTTTTTTGCACCCTCAGATTACAGATTTTTAAATAATTGTATCTCGGCCAAATATTGTCATTATTACCATACATCAATGGACAGCTTATTTATTCATCTTTCAGATGATGTATAAATCTCAATTTCGAAAAACTGACACTTAAGACTGATTTTGTGGTCCAGGGTCACATATGACATCGACAAACTGAATATCTGAATCTGAATATATAAAATTTAGTTTGTATTGATTAAGCAGGTGCTTTGTCATTCAGTGAACTGCACTGTTAACTCATTTTAGTAGGTGTTTTTCTCATGGACTGGAGGTACAAATACAGATTTGAGAATCAGCATTAAAAACAAGCATTATTAATTATGTGATGTACACATTTATTTGTTGTTATCAGTCATTGCACATTCTATGATGAAAGGGATTTCTTAAGATATATTTGTCACAACATTTCCTTAAGAGAGAATGAAGTTTTGAAATGTTTGAATTTTTTTTTCATGCAACAAGCACAAGTGTGATCATGGTTGCTTGTTATTCTCTTTCTCCTAAGTTATTTTGGCTTCTATTCAGTTTGATTTGATATTTGTAGTTTTTTATGCAGCATGATTACATGATATGTTATTGTGGTGACAAATCAGCAGAATTTGCAACAACAGTGTCAAGGAAACATCAGAAAACCAAACAAACCATACATAAAATTGATGACTGATCCTTTTCTTCTTTTGAAAATCACAGAAAATATTTAAGTGAAAGAGCAAACCAGTTTGAATGAGAGACAACTAAAATTTGAATTGGAAAACTGTCATTTTCATTTACAATTTGCATTCCCATTTGACTAATGCTTGCAAAACTTGGTTGCTTTCGAAGCACTGCTTCATGAAGCTTCAAAACCTTTGGCCAGTGTCTATGTTTTTTTACCTCGGATCAGTTTTATAAAATTGTAGACATTTTAAATTACATATTTGTATAATAAAAAGAGTAGTATTTAATATTCTCTTATAATTTAATAACCCCCCCATAGAACGAACAAAACAAGCCCCTAAAATAAAAAAAACATATTTATACAGACACTTCATATTTAATGATATTTCATGAATTGTTAATTGCATTGAATTGATTACACTCTCAATAAAACATTTGCAATTTTTAAACATGTTTGGTCCTGTGTCCTGTGTGTAAATAAAATGAAAGAATAGATTTAAAGTCATGGGAACAAATTCTTAATTCATCGCCACATTGTAATTATTAATAAATGGTTTAGTTCTTCATGAGTTATATATTAACTCCACGATTATCTGTGCATTAGTTAAGCATGAATTAATGCATATTAGTGCCACCGTATTGTAAAATGTTACCATTATTTTCCTCTTTGTGCCATTATATTCATTGTTTGGCAGTTCGCATGCTTCTTTGGTGTTATTAATAATTCAGTAGAATGTTGTTCCAGACAGTGATTCATCTGTCAGCAGGCGAATGTCTTGTGTTAAAGTGAAGATACACCAGGCAACATTTTGAGAGTGCATTTTATTCTCTGCTCTTGGTTCACGTCTTCTTAACTGATTCAGCTGGGCAGATTCACAGATAAAGATACAGAAGCAGTTAGAATTATTCAAAACATTTTTGGTGAGGACTCCTCCATATACACCACGACGCTGTTCACTCATGGAGATCATCTGGAGGACAAAAACATTCACACTCATTTGTGTGTAACAGCAACAAACTGCTAAGTTTCATCAAAACTTGCAGTGGAAGATTCCATGCGTTCAATAATGAAGAACAGAGTCCTGGACAGGTCAGATTGACAATAGGTCACTCGTACAAAATGCATGATTTACTTACACATTTGAGAATCGGGATATTTCGTGAAATAGTTAACCAGTTTGGGAATATTTCGAAAAAAATAAATAAAATAAAATAAAATAAAACATAAGCCTATACAGTGCTATCGTGGCTGCTGTGTGTCACATGGCATGCATGACAAGCCCCCCTTCGTGCCCCCTCAGAAATAATGAGCGCATGACGCCCCTGTTTGTAATGGTATTTGTAGGGCAAACCATTAGACTTTCTGTGATGGTTTCTATTGTTTTTTTCATCAGGATTGTAACTCTACATTTCATATGAATTTCAACATTTCAGGCATTTTCAATATTTAAAAAAAATCATGTGTAAATCATTTTTATGACGAAAAATTCAGCTTTATAATCTGTTTGTGATTAAATACATTTCTAAACAGGCGACGTGCTAAATCTTATCATCCTGCAGTGGCGTCTTGTCTCCTATAGATGGTAGTCTACACCAGACAACCCTTCCTGTGAAGCAAGGCTAGTAAGCGAAACGAAACATAGGAAAGTAAAACGAAACCTAGTTCAACCTAGCTATTTGCACAACGTGCTCTTCATTTAAAAGTGAGTAGAAAATTATGTTTTTTTTTTCATCCGTTAGTGAGAATGGTTTATATTAATTTATATTTGCACTGAAAGCCTGCGGATTAAAGTAGTTATTTAATAAAAGTCCAGTGTTTTGTGTGCTCGAGATGCGGCACCTGTTGAGCTCCAACCCTGAAAAAACCTCCCCTGCCTGTAGCCCTAGTAATTCTGATGAGCTTGTTCAGATGTGTTTGATTAGGGTTGGAGCTAAACTCTACAGGACAGCGGCACTCCAGGACCGACGTTGCCTGCCCCTGCTATACAGATAAAGCTTGATTTAAAGCAGTAGCAAACAGAGTTGGTTTAAAATTCATACAATATAAATTAGGATTAGCAAACTAGCATAAAAAGTGTATTTAGTTTCAATTGTATGACATTAAATGGCCCTGTTCATCTATCTATATTGTATCTATCTAATTATATTTTTACATATAGCTGTGCAGGACATTTCTCTAATGCCGAGTTCACACTGCACGATTTTAGCCCGATTTTTCACTCGCCGACAGGTTTTGATAAATCGCCGACAAATGACCTATATCGGAGGCAAATCGGAGCTCGTTCACGCGAGTGACAATCGCGCAGTGTGAAATATCACAGACGCGATATGAGGGTATCGCCGACACGTCGCCGACATCCGCGAAATATTTGGCATGCTAAATATCTGGAGCTGTCGGCGATTCACAATCCTGCTGTGTGCAATGATTTCTGGCTGAAAACTACATCGCGATGACCTTCAGCCAATGAGAGACAAAGATACAGGGCAGAGGGAACTTCAGTGAGGAGTTATAGACCATATCAGTATTTTAGCACAATTATATCATACAGAAACAAGCACAAACGCTTGACCAGCCGCAACATCAGCTTAACAGTTAACAGTTACTGCAAAATTATTATTTACCACTCTTTGCACAACACAGATTTTCTTTTTGTAGCTGGAAATCAGCACACAGACAATTTGCTGGCTATATTTTTTAAATACTTCCAGTCTCGCTCGAGAACAACGGTCTGACGCACGCAGGTTCTCGCGTTATTTCCTTATCACTTCTCGCGTGGGTTTTGTTGTGAAACGTAGTTTGCGGATCAGACAGAGTTGTCGGCGATTCTTCCTATTGTGAAATCGTGCAATGTGAAAGCCCCTGTCGCCGATCCATCGTGCAATGTGAACACAGCAGCGACTGAATGCTACCCCAGATAGTCACGCAGTGTGAAAACAACAGCGATCCGACGAGTTTGAAAATCGTGCAGTGTGAACTCGGCATAAGACCATCAACAATGACATCAAAGTCTTGGAACTCATCTTTCTCTACAATACTACTGATGCTTTGTATAATTGTTGCAGCTGTTTCAATAGGAATTCAGGTATGCTTACATACTGTACGCTTAAAATACGCACTCATACTTTGTCCTGTTTTCATTCTAAACTGATTATCTTTTTGACATGTACTGTATAAGTGGCCAAATGTCATAAAATGTATCTCAAGCAACAAAAACAGGATCTTCAAGCAACAAAAACAGGATTTGGATGATATAGGTAAGATATTGATTTATTATCCATCTATATATACACTGCTGCTCAAAAGTTGGGACCAGTAAAATTTTTAATGTTTTTTAAAGAAGTTTCTTCTGCTCATCAAGGCTGTATCTATTTGATCAAAAATACAGAAAAAAATGTTATTTTGTGAAATATTATTGCAATTTAAAATATATTAATATTTAATATACTTAAAAATAGAATTTATTTCTGTGATCAAAGCTGCATTTTCATTACTCATTACTCCATCATTACTCCAGTCTTCAGTGTCACATGATCCTTCAGAAATCATTCTAATATGCTGATTTGTTTTTCTTATACATATATATATATATATATATATATATATATATATATATATATATATATATATATGTATGTATATATATATATATATATATATATATATATATGTATATATATATATATATATGTATGTATATATAAATAAATATAAATATATATATATATATATATATATATATATATATATATATATATATATATATATATATATGTATATATATATATGTGTATATATATGTATATATATATATATATATATATATATATTATTGTTTTTTTTTTTTTTTTGGGGGGGGGGGGGGGACCTGAGATATTTTTTTTTAGGATTCTCTGATTAATAAAATGTTAAAAAGAACAGCATTTATTTAAAAAAAGAAATTTTGTGTTACAATATACAATACTATTCAAAAGTTTGGGGTCAGTGCATTTTTTTCTTTCTTTTTTTTTTTTTTTGTTAGAAAAGATTTCTATTTTGAACAAATGCTGCTCTTTTTAACTTTGTATTCATCAAAGATTCAAAGGAAAAAAGGGTTCCACTTTATATTAGGTGGCCTTAACTACTCTGTACTTACATTTAAATTAATAATTTGATACAATACACTTATTGTGTACATACATGTTTTTACATTGTACTTATATTTTTAAAAATACCTATATGTAGTTACATCTGTAATTCATTTATGTAATTACATTTATAATTACTCTGTTGACCCATCCCTTACACCTTAACCCACCCTTAAACCTATCCATACCATCAAACCTGTCCCTATAACCTTACCCGTATCCCACCTCAATAGGAGTAAAAGTGTTTTGCAATACAATAAATACATTGTACTTATTTTTTTTTGATGTAAGTACCTAGTAGTTAAGACCACCTAATATAAAGTGTGACCGAAAAAACTATCACATGTTCCAAAAAACAGTATAAAGCAGCACAACAGTTTCAACACTCATAATAAATCAGCATATTAGAATGATTCACATCCAGCACACTCTCTCTTTGAACTGTTGCCGTCTGGTCGACGCTACAGAGCTCTGAACACCAGAACGACCAGCACAGGAACAGTTTCTTCCCTCAGGAAATCCATCTTATGAACACTTGACAATAAACGCGGAACTCACAACACTATAATACATTATTTATTTAACACACATACTTATTTACATTTCAAAATTGCACATATCATAACTGTACATGCATAATTGTCTATATTATATATTGTGTTTTTTTTGCTATTTTGTACATTGTCTATTTTGTATATTATTCTTTTTATTATCTGTGTCTTGTCTTGTTGCTCTCATTCTGTTGCACTGTGGAGCTTCTGTCACTAAAACAAATTCCTTGTATGTGTAAACATACCTGGCAATAAAGCTCATTCTGATTCTGATTTCTGAAGGACCATGTGACACTGAAGACTAGAGTAATGATGCTGAAAATTCACCACTGCGTCACAGAAATAAATTCTATTTTAAAGTATATTAATATAGGAAACCAATATTAGAAATTACAATAAAATTTCACAATATTACTGTCACGAATCAGGTCCATGGACTTCCATTCACTCACCACCAGAGGTCACTCGCTTACCACATTGACTCTTGCACTACACTAACTGTTGCACGTCACCCAGGACTTCAATTCCCATCATCCATTGCACTGATGACTCACACACAGCTGATTGCACTGATCACACAGCTGATTCCAATACACACCTTACTTAAACCATGGACTTCCTTTCACAGATCGCTGAGTATTGTTCTGCATTTACAACTCCCCTAGTGTTAGCTGCCTTACCGAGCCATTCTGTGTTTCTGTTTAATCTCCAGTATTGTTCTGCATTTATTACTCTCCTAGTTTTAGCTGCGATACGGAACCCTCTTAGTTGTCTTAGTCTCGCCTTGTCTGTTTTCTCGTGTTTTGTTTCTTGCCCGTGTTCCTGGATTAACCCTTCGTCTTTCTGTTTGCCCCTGCTTGGACTATTGCTCGTGTTCTCGGATTACCCCTCTTGTCTAAACCCTTTGGATATTGTTCACTGATCTACGAACCATGCATGCCCTCGGAATACTCTTGTGTCTTGTCCTCAAGATATCTGTTAACTGATGTTTGACCCTGCCTGTGTTTTGACCATGTCACTGTATAATAAAAGCTTTGCACATGGATCCACAAGTCTTACGTCTCGTTTGCCCCGTGACAATTACTGTTTTTTTTTCTGTATTTTTGATCGAATAAATGCAGCCTTGATGAGCAGAAGAGACTCATAAAACGTTTTTGGGATAACGGATTTGTGATTTGATAACACATTTGTGACAACTTTGCAAATGTATTAAAAAGGAAAAGCTGTAATAAGAACATTGCATAAGTGTTCTTACTTAGTTGAAGCACTTTTACAACCTCAAGTCTTTTTGGGTATGATGCAACAAGCTTTGCACATCTGCATTTTTGCATCTGAAATTATATGCCATTCTTCTCCTCACCTCTTCACTTCTCAAGATCTGTCAGGTTGGATCATGCAATGTGTTTATTTCAGTTTTTTATTTTTAATAAATTAGCAAAATTCACAAATTTTTATTAAAATATATATAAACAAGAGTTTAAAGAAAAATGATATAATTCTCATTAATGTTCAGTGCGTCATCCAGGCGAACCACTCCGGATTCTTTTAGTTGGAAAAACAGGTGTTGGGAAAAGCACAACAGGCAACGTCATCCTGGGACAAAAGGTTTTTAAATCAGAGATATCACCCTCCTCTGTGACTGGACAATATGAAAAATTTAATGCAATTATAAATAGCAGAAATGTATCAGTCATTGACTCTCCGGGTCTGTTTGACACCAGCCTAACTACAGAGGAAGTGGTCAACAGAATTAAACTCTGTATTCCTCTCTCTGCGCCTGGTCCACATGTCTTCTTAGTTGTGATTCAGCTGGGCAGATTCACAGATGAAGAAGCAGAAGCTGTTAGAATCATTCAAACAGTTTTTGGTGAGGAGTCTTTCACATACACCATGGTACTGTTCACTCATGGAGATCGATTAGAGGACCAAAGCATTCACACATTTGTGCGGGACAACCCAAAACTGCTCAGTTTCATTAAAACATGCAGTGGACGATACCATGTGTTCAACAATAAAGAACAAAATCCTGAACAGGTCAATCAGTTGCTTGACCAGATTGATAAAATGGTCACTGGGAATGGTGGTCAACATTACACCAGTGAGATGCTTGAAAGGGCTGAGAGAGAGATTGAGGAAGAGAAACAGCGTATCCTGCAGGAGACTGAGGAGCAGAGACAGAGGGAGATAGAAGCTCTAAGGGCTCAACTTGAAGATGAGGCCTATGAAAAAGCATTAAAAAAGTTAAACAATAATAAATGACCAGCTGGCAAGATACCAAGCTCAGAATGATCTTCCATTCTTAATCCAAGTGGTCAGTTCTTTGATTAAGGCATTAAGCAAATTCTTATATTGATCACCTTCTGATGTGTTTCTACTGAAAAACTAAATTAACTGCAGAACGCATTTCAAATCTCAAGATGAATAGTTTACATTTGAAGTTAAATAGTCAAGTCATTAATAAATAGAATTAAAGCACGTTTATCTCCTGGTGAATGGGACATAAGAAAGTTTAATTGTGAAAAGATGAACATGAAATGTCTGATAAATGTGTCTCTTTGTAGTACAAACTTGTTTGTATATGAAGCAGAAGTGTATATTTGAAGGTTGGAAAACTCCACACACAGTAAATTCCCCGGTGTTAAATCAACACTGCTTGGTGTACATATGGGAAACATATGAAGATTTCAGATGCAAAAGCTCTATGTGCCATCTGACATTTTCATCTAAAATTAGCATTTTTATCAGGCTCCTATGTTTAGATTCAGTAACTTTACTCTAATGGCAATGTATAGGTCCTTTTCTATGCAATTAAAGTGAAATAACTGAACGTAAATAGGGGCCTGATAAAAATGGTCATTTTAGAAGAAAATTTCAGATGGCATTTAGAGGCTTTTGCATGTGAACTCTTCATATGTACACCAAGCGGTGTTGATTTAACACCAGGAAATTTATGTGCATAACAGGCAGCCAGACTTTCATGAGCACCACATCAAAAGTGAGTTTTAACTTCTATCTATAATGAATAAGGAATAATTTATTTTGAAGTGATAAATATTTGCTTAAAGGACAAAAACAAGGACATATTGTTGCTGGTAATAATAACCACTAACTGTATATCCAGTGGTCAAATCAGAAAACAGAGATTGGGAGAACTGGAAAAAAAAAAGAAGACAGAACATGCACAGAGAGTAAATGATGTATAATCTTCGGTTTATTTTGCCAAAGATAAAAGTACTTACAACATAAAAGTAATAAGTGTTCAAAAGACAGCATTAGTGCTGAAGAGGGGCTAGGAACACATTACAATTTTCATCTCTTTATTTCAAACTCTGTGCAAGCAGGCACTGCACACATTCAAGCACTTTTTTCCTGTCTATATCAATATTACAATGGCAGTGACAGGATTATACAGCAGGAACAACAGTTTCTACTCCACTCTCTCACAGGTTATGTAGGACACTGAAGCATCTCCTTTGAAACCAACAACAACTTTACAATCATGGGTATCACCCTCCTTTATTACACTGTTAGTACTTGGCATTGGTTTTACTGCTGCAATAGTAGTGCATGTATGTATTTGAAAATTCTTGTTTTGTGCAAGTCACAATAAAAGCACATCTATAAACACAATTTTTGGCCTTCATTTAAAATTAAGAATAGTTAGCTTTTGACCTGAAGGTATTATATATAATTTCAGTCTGCAACTGCTGTATTGAAAATGTACAAGTGTAGATTATATACTTTTCCTTATCCTTATAAATGTTGAACTAAAGAGAGATTATAATTAAAAATACATTGTACTTTCAAAAAAATGGTACAAAAGCTGTCACTGGGGCAGTGCCTTTTCAAAAGGTACTAATATGTAATATTTAGGTTCTAATATTTAAACTTTATGTATTAATCTGGATCTTTAAGCTACTAATATGCGCCATTTAGAGATAAAGAAAGTACAAAAGTTTACCTTTTTTAAAAAAAGCAGCGCCTCACGGATATGCTGTTTTCCATCAAATCAAAGCGTAAATACACGTAGAAGACGTATCCGTGCGGTGCAGCTGACATAGAAGAGTGTGCGCAGTTTGCGTCCAGTAAAACATAAAACAATAGTCTACCATACACACCCAGAATTTGAATGCGTTCTCAAACAGACAATTGCTGTGTCCCAAATTGCTCACTCGTTCACTACTGCTTATTTAGTAAATGTTTTGTAACATTTTACATGCAAGAGAAAAGGGAAAAAGTGAGCGAATTCCAACATCATGTAAATTGAGAAATATATTTGTACTATACATGTACCTTACTTTGCGAAACTGAATAGGCTGTCATCTCTCTGTGATTTTGTCTCTTTTGTTGTATCAGTCAGTGCTTGACTTCTATATATTAGGGCTGGTACAGTACATGCTGGTGAGCATCTATGTGCTCTTTTTTTCCTATCTGAGGGTTGTCCCCCCTAAAAATATCATTACAAGCAACTCTGTGTAATGAAAATAATATAATGGACATATACTTAAAATAACTGTGTGAGTAGTAAAACAAAATAAACGCAAAAAAACGTTTTAAGTTCAGAAATGTTTTGATTCCCCCCTCCCTTGCCTCACAGTGGTTTGGTTCACGGCCTGCTTTCCTCTTTTACCGATACACACACACACACACACACACACACACACACACACACACACACACACACACACACACACACGAGTCCATCACTCCGTAACAGTTAGTTATGTTTAAGTAACTTAGGCTGTCAAGGCTATTTTATTCTTTAAACATCGGTGAAATGGTTCTTTCTCTTTAATACAGATGATGCTGGATCATTAATAAATTAGTCATGAAAAAAAATTATGATATCCGATGTTTTTTCTATTAGCGATTATAAGGTTAACAAGCTTAATACCGTAGCTTGTCACCCGCTACAACTAACACGGCGATAAGCCTGTGTGTAAACTGATATTTGGCTAATATTGTAGACTTACTGATGTGTTGGGTTTTGCTCAATATGATGTTAAGTGGCAGATCAGTGGGCTTAATGCGGCTGAATATCTAAAGAGACTACTCGGTTTCAGACGAAACCTAAAATACTATGGAGGACGCAAAATAATAATTATAATTATACCCATATATGAACCATATGAACCAAACTCATATGTAAACACAGTACATGCTATGTACACATATCTATCCTTACAAGTACAATTTTGGCTGTATTATTTGTGTCCCCTTCAAAAATTGCTCTTGAGAAATTTTATGTTTATTGTCCCCCCCTACTGTTAGATGAAATTTACGCCCCTGACTGAGACTATAATGAGAAATGACTTCTCTCCATTCTCTCAAGTATGGTTGAGATAAGTTTAGGACAAGATTCATACATTGTGTTTGTAAGTTAATTTTATGACTTTTTCTGGCCCTCTAATCATAATCTAGAATTGAATTTGAATGTAAAACAGGACAGTGCACAAAGAGCAGGCAGGATGTGGCAAGTCAGGTGACTCACACCTCTTCCTGGGCCTACTGTTATATCTCTTGCTGTTTTGACTAAAGTTTTTCCATAGGAAATAGGAATAGGAAATTGCATCATGCAGTAGGCTAAATAACTGATGTTTGAAGAAGCACATTGTTTTATTTACTCTAACACTGTCTGTAAAGGCTATGTTTTTTGTGTGTTTGAAGAGAGGAGAAGAGAATAAGCATTTGCCTTATAGCCAATATACAATCTAAAACGAGTGGGTTAAATATGGAAAAACCCAGCGACAGCGATAGAGAGGGATAGAGAGGGATAGAGAGAGAGAGAGAGAGAGAGAGAGAGAGAGAGAGAGAGAGAGAGAGAGAGAGAGAGAGAGACCTTTACGTAAGCGTGGTGAGCGCTTGGTAAACTTCCTGAAAGTTGGAACAGGGACCGCGAAATCACAGCGTTCATACATACATACGTGACACAGTGTGCTTCGCATTTCTTATTTGTGCATCTTCGTTTCCGAGGGAAAGATACAGCTGTGTTTCATCGCTCACGGCTCCTCAGGAAGGTTCATCGTTTCCTTGAGAACAGAGATGCCCTTCAAAGATGGCTCTGGTTTCCGTGTTACAAGCTGACAGCGGAGTGAGAAAGCGAGGGCCAATTTGAGTATGGAGACGCACCCATAGACTACGTTTTTATTCAATGGTCCTCGGAATATCACTTTCAGCAAATCTGCTGCCGTCTACATCTGTTTTAAACTGCTGACACATGTGTCCAGTTCACAGCGCATCCCGCACCATAACACCGAAGAAGAGAACCTGTCCTAACAACTGCAACAATATCTCAGTGAGTAACAGACTGCAAAGTTGTCTAACTTATAAGTTCTTTAAGTTATAAGTTCCGCAGTTGTAGGGGAGACCGTGAGCGTTGTAAACACGGGGTCAGTTTCTACACTGTCATTTTGACAAGTCCGTATAGAAAAGAGCTGTGATTTCATCATCAGCATCCAGTATTGTCAACTCAGCAACTTTTTTTCGCTAGATTTAGCGACTTCCCCACAAAAATAGCGCCTATCGACAAATCTAGCGACCAGACAAACTTAGTTTCTCGCGCTCACCGGTACAGCTGCACGAGCGCGAGGTCTCGCTTTCCCAGCGCGCGCACACACCTCTCTGTGATGGGTAGTTCTTGAACGATTCGTTCTTTTTGAACGAATCTTTAATGTGACTCGGGAAGAACGAGTCGTCTCGGAGAGTGATTTGTTCAGTCGCGCGAGCGCAATATAGGTTCTGCACTGAATTAGTGTTCACTTGTTTCGAGTCTTCGGATTTGAGTCGTTAGTTCATCACGTGACAGCCCCATACCCGTAACATGCAGCCTGAGGGAAAAATACTTAATAATAATAATAATAATAATAATAATAACTCTTTAGTTTATTACCCTTGTTACCACATTCAGTGTTATGGAAAAGAACCATCATGACAGAAATTCACATTTATAAACTGTAATTAAAAAGCTACAATTTGAGACCAGAAACGCATCACGTAACTGTAAGAGTAAATAATAATAATAATAATAATAATAACAACAACAACAACTATGTACCTGTTTGTAAGGAAGCTTGTAAATGAACTAATATATCTGTCCAATACTGTTACTTCACGTGACAAAAGAACGAACGACTCGAAAGACTCGAGAGATGAACGAATCAACTCTCTTTCCAGCTCTGACTGCATAGGTTTAGTTTATGAGGCTGTCACGTGATGAACGAACGACTCAAACCTGAAGACTTGTCAGATAAGAGGTTGTCAGCTAATAATAGACAGACCCAGGTAAACAATTAATTAATATTTTCTGTTTCTTATAGCATTAGTTTTGTATTGTTTATACTAGTGTGATCAACGTTTGCATAAATAGTAGATGTGGTAGGGAAGTAGCACGTAACATTTTAATTATATTTTGCTAAAATGAACGAAATGACTCGAAAAAAGATTCGTTCATTTTGCTGAACGAGACTCAAGGTCCGAGTCAGTAAAATGATCCGAACTTCCCATCACTCTCTGTCACTGCCCAGAGTTAAAATTTTACATGCAGGTGTATAGCCGAAATCACAGTACAGCCGTTGTCTTTATCTAATGTGTATTTGATTCATCAAAATCAAAATACGGCTCTATTATAAACCAGGATTTTAGTGCAGATTAACGTCTTGGAAGGGAGAGCTAGTTATAATTTTAATGGGCCGCGTTTCAGTCACTATCTCATATTCATCCCATTGTCAATCCCAGAAACAAAAATATATCAGTGACAGCAGAGAATCTGGGTGCATTAAAACACAGAGAGGCAAACAAATGTAATTACGGAATGACGCAATGAACATGCTAATTCACATGACGTCATCTAGCGACATTTAAACTATTTTTCAAGCAGGCTTTAGCTACTTTACACTGAAAGTAGCTGAACCAAAATAATCAAAGTTGGCACACCATGGCTCCAGAGATAGAAAAATATTTATCTATGTTCTGAAAGAAGAATTCATATTGAAAGAAGTAGGCAATATGAAGGCTATCATACACTCCCATCACATCTTACAGGAGAAGTGGCATGCGACTGTGATAAACATTGTAGAATTAATGACCAAAAACAAGTTTTCAGGAAAGAAACTTTTTTATTAAGATTATTTATTTGCATAGCATTGTAGATTTCACTTACATTACCTAAAGTTGCCATTTCTCCAGTTTAACTTGATGCTTTCATGTTCAAGGGCACATTAAATATGACAGAAAGAGGTTTACACGATCTGATGTTCTAAAGAAATTAAACTTTTCATTACCGAACATTTCATTACTGTCTTGCCTTTTTTTGTGGACTCTAGGACATACATGACACATGCTGTAGGTACTCGCTGTGCTCATTCTCTTTATTCACCTGAATGAAATGAAATGTAAAGCAGCCAATGTGAAACTTAATTTGTTTATAACTTGGTTAATAGAGAAAAAATTTGGTCCCACTTTATATTAGGTGGCCTTAACTACTATGTACTTACATTTGAATTAATCATTTGGTACAATGCACTTATTGTGTACATATATGTTTTTACATTGTACTTACATTTTTAAAAATACCTATATGTAATTACATCTGTAATTAAGTTCTGTAATTACATTTATAATTACACTGTTGACCCATCCCTTACACCTTAACCCACCCTTAAACCTACCCATACCACCAAACCTGTCCCTAACCTTACCCGTATCCCACCTCAATAGCAGCAAGTGTTTTGCAATACAATATGAACACGACTAGTACATTGTACTTATTTTTTGATGTAAGAACATAGTAGTTAAGGCCACCTGATATAAAGTGTGACCAAAAATTTTATTGCCTAAACTGTTGTGTTTAGGCAATAAAAGGTACCCTTCTGTTTAGAAGTAGCAGATCTATAAGATTAAATAAAACAAACATGGTGAACTGTACTGGGATGCTTCATGTTTAACATTTTCACTGCAAGTGCCATGTGGAATAGCTCATATCTGCATTATATTTTATGCTTTTTTAGGTGGCTTTATGGAATGATCTAGTAAGAGCGATGGAGCAAAAAGGACCTTCAGAAAAGGTATTGTAATTTTGTTTGCATTGTTTCTTTTTTATTTTTAATGTATTTGAGATTCTAATTCAGATAAAAAATTAGTTTCAACTTTGAAATATCAAAGATAGTGAAATCGTTGTCTGTTCACACAAATATTTAATTTAGAATTTCAGTGATTTAGATTTTGTTCATTTTAATGAAAAAAAATTCTCAATATAAATTTTTACATCATTATCTTTTCAGCGTGTAGAATGTTCTGAACACAGCAGAACATCAAACAAGTGGACAAACCTGAATAACATGAATGACTGGACGAAAGATTACGTCTATGAGTGGCTAATCAAGAAGGAAGTCCCTGAAAAGTATGCTAAGATTCTTTACAGGGAAGATGTTTATGGAGCCTCTCTAATTCATTTTGACAAACAAGACCTCCTAGACATTGGTTTAAAGCATGGACCTGCGGTTCACATTGCTAAAATAGTGGCCGAGTTCAAAGCATCCTCAGAAAACTTCAAGCACAGTGCCATACCCAAGGACACAGATGCATCAATAGGGACCTCTGCAGCACAGCATTTCCAACAAGAAAAAGAAACGGCTGAAATTCCTTCCACTGGATCTGCTGAAATGGAGACACCCGCACAAATCAGCATTGAAGAAAAGAATGGTGATATTAATGGTAATGAATCAAGTGTGCGGGGATTCTTCTCAAAAAACACACCCAAATATACAGGCAGTGGAGAGAAGTCACCTTTTCAAGATGAGAACGCTGTACTATTGGAGGAACAGAATGATGGCATGGATACCGAAGGAGATGAGGCAAGTGGTGCACAAGCCCTGGCTTTACATTTGACACAATGGACAAAACAAACAAATGTTGGGAGTGAGACCAAAGCACACCTGATTGACTCAGAGAACCAAGAGGACATGTCAACGAGCTCTGTATTTCATTACTGTGCACCCCGTCCTTTTGATGAAAGCAGCGAAACATTTGAATACACACAAAATGAAATACTTCCGCCTGAGACTGGCCCAAGCAATCTTATTAACCCTCTGCATGAGTACAAACTCATGACAAATACAAAGAATGCTTTAGAAGAGAATGTCTTCAAAAAATTCAGAGATGAAACATTCTGGTTTGCTGCGGCATGCATGAATACTCGATCAAATGGAACAATCCATTTTGGTGTTGGAGATGAACCACTGTACAAACATGGACAAATTATTGGACTAGAGGTGCCATGTCGTAATAAATATGTAAATGAATTTGATAAAGGTCTGAAGGAGCACTTCAAAGGAAAAAGTAATATTGCAATGACATGCATTAGGCCCCCCAAGTTTGTAAAGGTAATATGTCCAGATAACAAGGACAAGTGGGTTATTGAGATTGATGTTGTCCCAAAGTATAAATTAACTCAGAAGAAATCTTTTTACACTACATTAGACAAGAAGAAAAGGACGTCAACATGCCTTTTTATTCGTTCTGGTGCAAACACCATTAATTATTTTCCAGAAAATAATCTTAAGATTCATAAGCAAAACTTGAAGAATTTTAAAAAAGATGTAGAATTATGGGCTTTAGCTAGACAGTTAGCTGAAGAGCATATAGCTAGCTTAAGGCCGTGTTTCCACCAATGCATTTCTTCCAGAGGTCAGTGTCAGCAGCGTGCCTGCGGGGGAGGTTGCGGTCTCGAGCCCCTGCCCCTTTAATGCCTTCGCTAAAGTGCCTTTTTGGTCCTATTGAGGTGCCCCGGACCACGATTTCATTTGTCAGCCAACTAAGTTTTCTCAGTGTGTTCCGTGCAGTCAGCTGGAGTTGGTCCTTGTCGGCCTTTTTTCGGCTGTTTCAACATGTTGAATCGGCGTCGGAGCTCGTCGGTCAGTCGGGCCATCTGATCATTCTGATTGACTGTTCATCTGGCCAACCAGTGCACGAGAAACGCGCAGAACGGACGTGCTACTTTGCCATCGGGTGTCGAGCGTCGGCTTGGTGTGTCAGAGCAACTTTGGACCCAGATGCTGCCGACGTGAGCAGTCTGCTTTCGTTGCCACTAGTTCGTCGGCGTCAACTTTTTTTTTTTTTTCACAAAAGCACCACAGCCCATCATGTTTTGACTGTGAAGCAGATGATGTTAAATTTGCCCAGACACAAATTAATCCATGATGTCACAAGTCTCTTGATCAGTGTAAAAGGCACATTATATCGACGATCCTTTCCCTAAAGAGATCTCAAATCCATGGCACAGGTGTTCAGGACAGTGCAACAGTCAGAGAAGCCAAAGCAGCAATTACAAATAACCTGGCATGGAGTTACACTGACCCTAAACATCATGATTACCTCCAGCCCTTGACCCCAGGATTAAAACCTGCCATACTTTAATGACAACTCTCATAGGCTCATCATCATCAGAGAAATTCTGGAGCGGGTACTGTTTGATTGTATTTTTTGTTAACTGTATGTGATTTTCGTATGTTATGCTGGAGATGGCTGTAGTTCTGAGCTGTGTATGCAGGTGTGTGCATCTGTGTGGGGGAGGAGCAATTATACTACGTGATTTTTCCCTTTGATACACAGGCTGTAGCACAGAATCCTGTGCCCTTCACAGAGGAAGAAAATCCATCCTCTCCCCTCCCAAAGAAGACCACAGGGTCAGAGGTATTTAGGGAACTTTTCAGAACAGAGGAACAACAGGCCAGGCCCTTTCACTGAGGAGGAAGTCACCACATACAAGTTAGCTGACAGTGTTCATGTGGATGCTAATCCATTCTTGTGGTGGGAAACAAATGATGTTCCCCCATGTAGCAAAAGTTACACAATGACGCCTAGGTACCTCTGTTGCGAGTGAAGTGTAAACCGCCCGCACCTTGCTGCAGACAATGTTGGCAATGTAGGCTTATCCTTTTACAGAAGAACCTCAAAATACAGGAATATAGTTGACCAAAGTGAAATTGCACTTTACATTCTAAATGAAGGCTAACTGTACTAAAGTGCTGGTAAATTTCATTGAGATGGTCAGTCTATGTTTACTGAAGTACAGGTATGTTTGTATGAAATGGTCAATTTATGTTTACATGTATGTTCATTTGTAAAATTTAGGAATTTATGTGTCAGCGGTGTGCTGCCAATGTTAAGAAGCACTTTTTTTTGTTCTGGATGTGTTAATTTATCTGTCTATCTATATATTTATTTATGTATTTATTTTTATTTATTTATTTTTTTTTAATTAAAATGAAGAAAGACTATCGTAATAAAAAATTGTATTTTTTCATCTTATCCTATTACTGTTTCTGTAGATGTGCCAAGCCATCAGAACCAAACAGAAACTAAGTTTGCTAACTGAACTGTGGGCTAACTGTATTGTTGCATCCCTAGTACGGCCCCTAGTAAGATGTTTTATGTATAGAATCACTGTGATAGCAGTTAGGGCCACATGCTGTATGTTGTGTTCAAATAGTTAGAGTACATTAGCTGGAGAGGATAAGTCTTTATATTTTTCTTATTCATCAGATGCCTTCCTGAGCTTGAGTGTTTTTTTTTAATGTTCTTTGATTTGATGCCACTCCCCTTGATTGTTTTGTACTTCGTTTTTCTTCCATTGCTGCATTGTTCCAGAGCGTTTGTTTTTGCTTTGTAATAAGAGTTCGGTACAAACGCGATTCATTCACTTTTAGTGAGTGTAACCAAAGACTAAAGAGACTTTGGTGTAACTGTTTTTACAGCTCCGTGACACAACCCGTTAAAAGGCTTATCATATCACTAGATATTAATACATACTTTTATTTATACATTTAGAATGAAAAAGAATAGTAATAACTATGTATAATCCATGTATAATGAATGTACATTGCGCAGTATATGATATGGATAACCAAATTCATTAATCATCCAGATGAACCACTCCAGATTCTTTTGGTTGGAATGACAGGGGCATGAAGAAGTGCAACAGGAAACACCATCTTGGGGAAAAAAGTATTTAAATCAGTTATCCTCCTCTGTGACTAAGCAATGTGAAAAAAATAATGCAACGTTAACGGAAGAAATGTATTAGTTATTGACACTCCGGGTCTGTTTGATACCAGCCTAACTAAAGATGAAGTGATCGACAGAAATAAATGCTGTATCCTACTCTCTGCTCCTGGTCCACATGTCTTCTTAGTTGTGATTCAGCTGGGCAGATTCACTGATGAAGAGGCAGAAGCTATTAGGATGATTCAAGCCATTTTTTTGGTGAGGAATCCTCCACATACACCATGGCACTGTTCACTCATGGAGATCGATTAGAGGGCAGAAACATTCACAGATTTGTGCGTAACAGTCCAAAACTGCTCAGTTTCATCAAAACTGCTCAGTGGAAGACTCCATGAGTTTAATAATGAAGAAAGGAATCCACAACAGGTCATTCAGTTGTTAGAACAGATGGACAAAATAGTCACTGGCCAACATTACACCAATGAGATGCTTGACAGAGAGAAAGCAATCGAATGAATGAATGATGCATTTATATAGCGCTTTATTGTGTATTGCTGTACACCCAAAGCGCTTTACAATCATGTGGGGGGTCTCTCCTCAACCACCACCAGTGTGCAGCATCCACTTGGATGATGCGACGGCAGCCACAGGACAACGGCGCCAGTGCGCTCACCACACACCAGCTACAGGTGGAGAGGAGAGAGAGATAGAGCCAATCAAGTGGATGGGGATTATTAGGAGGCCATGATTGACAATGGCCAGTGGAGGGAATCTGGCCAGGACACCGGGGTTACACCCCTACTCTTTTACGAGAAGTGCCATGGGATTTTTAGTGACCACAGAGAGTCAGGACCTTGGTTTAACGTCTCATCCGAAAGACAGTGCTTTTTTACAGTATAGTGTCCCTGTCACTATACTGGGGCATTAGGACCCACTCAGACCACAGGGTGAGCACCCCCTGCTGGTCTCACTAACACCTCTTCCAACAGCAACCTAGTTTTCCCAGGAGGTCTCCCATCCAGGTACTGACCAGGCTCAGCCCTGCTTAGCTTCAGTGGGCAACCAGTCTTGGGCTGCAGGGTGATATGGCTGAGGCAGAAAAAGGTCATATCCTGAAAGAGAAAGAGGAGCAGAGACAGAAAGACACAGAAGCTCTGAGGGCTACATCTGAAGGCGAAGCTTTTGAAAAACCAAAAGATAAACAGCAGGCACGATGGCAAGCTGAGAAAAATGTTCGTATGCAAAATGGTGGGTTCACTTTTCTAAATGATGTAATAACTTTTTTTCAAAAGAAACTTAAATCTTGAAATGAGCAAGGAAAACATTTCACTCACAGATCAGTTGGAATCACATGCACTAAACTCCCTGCTAAACTAAAATTTAAATAAATAAAATATGCAGCACTCGGCAACAAAGACGTAATGGAGATGTAGAAACTTGGTAAAAGTGTTCCTAGCCTTTGCATGTATTGTTTTATGTATTGAAACATTGTTCCACAATATTCAGGGGTAAATAGTCAAGTCAAGTCACCTTTATTTATATAGCGCTTTTACCAACACAGATTGTGTCAAAGCACTTAACAGTATTAAATTGGAGGACAGAGTGTCAGTAATATATAATAAGATTAAACATTCAATTTTCAGTCAAAGGCATTTCATTATTGAATTCAGAGATGTCATTGTCTAGTTCAGTTTAGTTTAAATAGTATATGAGCAATCAAATCGGCGATAATCGCTAGAAATTAAGTGTCCCCAACTGAGCAAGCCAGAGGCGACAGCGGCAAGGAACCAAAACTCCCTCTGAGACAGAATGGAGAAAAAAACCTTGGGAGAAACCAGGCTCAGTCGGGGGGCCAGTTCTCCTCTGACCAGACGACACCCACAGTTCAAAAGTTTCAGGTTCTAACGATAGTAGTATTATGTAGTTAGGTATTTTATTATATTTTTAGTTATATTTTTTAGTTTTAATGTATTTTAATCGAGGTCTCCGGGGGTCATCTGGGTGTCCTGGTCTCCGCTGATGATCAGGGCTGCAGACATCATCTCTTGGTGCTGATCCACCATCTGATCATAGGAAAGAAACAGACAAATATTAGCGTAGATGCCATTCTACTTACGATGTAACGAGTACACCGTGTGTTGTGGGAAGTGTTCCCGGTTCCGGTTGATCTAATTAATGCAGCCTAACAATCCTTTAACGGATTTGAATAATAGAAGCGTATTAGTGTGTTACGTGTACGCCAGGGTAAAGAGATGGGTCTTTAATCTAGATTTAAACTGACAGAGTGTGTCTGCCTCCCGAACATAAATGAAAACATAAATGAAAAATTTATTTTAAAAAAAATAAGGCCTTTACTGTTGTTCATGTTTTGAAAAATATAACACATAAAATTATTCATACTTACTAATTTTAAAACTTTTATTTTGAGAGAAGAAACTAGAAGAGAATTACATAACTATACATTTGTATTACATACAATTAATTAAGAATAGTGGACTTAAAAATAGAATATTGACATTACAATATACACCTATCACTTCACACTCAGCACAGGAGGTGGCGGTATGCACCGAAAAAGTTGGTATGCGACCCGCCAGTAAATCCATAGAAGAAGAAAAAGAAGAATAAATTTAGATAATAAATCAGACTGATTCAAATAATGTTTAGTAAAAGTCAATCGCACATATAAAATGTGTGTTTTTATAAAGTCAGCCGGACTGAATGTCAAAACAGCCTGAAAACAAACGACATTCTCAACCTAAAGGAAGCGGAAATTTGTTGTGACGAAATTTGCATATCCTGGCGGCAACATTCATAAAATGCGTTAATGCTGCGCGTGTCTGAAATAGATCGCCACGCCATTAAGCTTAAAACAAACAGGTACGTGTTCATCCATTTTCATCACTGTTATTAGAAACAATATTATCAAACTGTTTTATGATGTCGGTTGATACTAATGTGTTATTATGACAGAATGCACGATTGTAAGCCTAAATGAGATGGCCGCGCCATAAACAGCACACGAACAGGTAACTGTTAACTTAACTCATCTATCCCTTTGCATCAGTGTTAGAAAAAAATATTAGCCAACAGTTTTATTATATTGGTTGAACGTTATGTATTTATGGCCTGATTGCACTATTTTAAGCCGAGATGACCGCGCCATCAACTGTTGCCTTAATTTCAAAATTCTTCTCAAAGCTGGATGAACACACTCCAAGTCTTCTGAGGATCTTTGCCAAGAGAGGTGGAGCTCAGGGACAAAGGATAAGGAAACTTCTTGTGCCGCTTACACAGGTATGATAACTGCGAAAATTGTTTTTCTAGATAAATGAATCATTTGTTTCTCACTTGCTTTGTGTGACTTGAAAATGTATTAGTTGATTGGTACATGTTGCTAATTTTCTTTATTTTCAATAGTGTGCCTGCATTAATGTTAAGAGGGAGTGTGTCCTCAAAGCCCTGTTTGTCTACCTAAATGAGGATCCTGACAATCTCATCAAGGAGTACATGGTATTATTGCCTGAATATTCTGATAATATTTTGTGTATAACAATACATTTTATAGTACATTAGTATTAATGTACTTTGTTTCTGTTTATACGATGTATACTTTTCCAACGCTGAAGCTGCACTCAAAGAAATGGTGATGGGCGTTTTTGTCATCAGATGTGAAGAATGTGAAGTTGGTGATGAACCTGCGGATGTTGGAGTAGTTCTTGAAGGAGTTACAGCACTAGAAGGGCTTGGTAATGTAGCTAATGGTGTTGCATTGCTGGTTGGGCTTATTTATGCCCTAAATCTTAGTTATCCGAAGGAGTTTCGATACACCTTTGAACTCCTGCAAAAAGTGTTCCTGGAGCTTGATGAAAACAAACTCTCCACCAAAGTTCAAGCCCTCAAGACCAAGCTTTTTACACCTCATTAAAGGACTGATGAACAGACTGATCTTTACCTTGAAACTATGTTTTTTGTGTCAAATAGTCAAAACATGTTCATGTTCACACATTTTTAATGCCTTTATTGATTTTTTTTTTTTTTTTTTGTACATCAAGGCATATGTGAAGAGGAATAGTTTCCTTAAAAATTAAATTTGTCCTTAACTCACCCAAAGAAGGTCAAAGAAAACCATCAAGGGTTTCAATGACTCATGGGTTAGTTAATGGTGACTATTTTAATTTTAATTAAATACATTTACAGACAGCTTGATGGACACAGGCAGTTTGATAAAGTTTTTCACTTCAGTGGAGGCCTGATGAACAAACATAACCCAAACATAATATTATTTTTTTTTCTTTGGAATTGCAGGTTACATGCATTAAAAGTAAACACACTTTGCTTTTTTTTAAATTATTATTAATCTGTTGTACATGTAGGAATGTAAACCTGTTTGTTTCATTTTGCATTGTAAAGGAAAACATTTCTGTACACACTTGTTTTATATAAATTGTTAAATTCAGGCTTAATGTGTTGAAATGTTTTTGAAAGTGTGACACCTGCTTTTAGCTGTTCCCTAGTAAAAATAATTTATTACATATTTGCTGCCTCCGTAGTCATCATTGAATTATGGGGGAAAAAACGGGTGATATTCATTATTTTATAACATTGTAGTAACTTGACTAAATGGGATTCATTAGAAGTGATGTAAACATATCGGCTTAACATCAAGGATTAAATTTAAGATAGCATGATTAATTGAAGTTCAATAAAAACCATTAATTCAAGTTAAAAATAAGTATTTAAATCATGTTTAGTGAATGTCATCTGTTCATGTTAAATGAACACAAATATTTCAAGCTGGTTTAACATCATCCATTGTTGTTAAGATAATGTGGTGTAATCACGTGGAACCACTGTCCACGATTAAATCATGTTCAACCAAAGTGCTATTTTTTTGAGTGTATGTAAGAGACTCTATGGATTTTATTGATTCCTTATATGGTGTTGATTTTGCTGTTGGTGATGTACTTCTTGTGACTTTTGATGTTCAGAGTTTATATACCAACATTCCTCATACTGATGGTTTACTTGCTTTAGAAAATTTTTTAATTCAAAGAGGTGTGGATGTAAAACCTAGTACAGCATGCTTATTGGACTTAGCAACTATCGTCTTGACTAATAATTTTTTTCGCTTTCAAGATGATTTTTATTTACAAGTGAAAGGCACCGCAATGGGCAGTAAAATGGCACCTAATTATGCGTGTCTATATATGGGGGTTTTTGAAAAAGACTTCATTTTGAATGAGTCAAATTCATTTTTTTCTAAGATTTTGCTTTACAAACGGTATATTGATGACATTTTTATGATTACCAAAACTACACCTACAGAGATGTTAGTGTTTTTGAATTATCTTAACTCAAGGACTGAACATGTGAATTTTACAATGGAATGCGATCCAGTAAGCATTAGTTTTCTTGATGTCCGTGTATATATATGTGATGGGAAACTCCACACTGACTTGTATCGAAAACCAACAGATCGCAATACTATTTTAAGAGGCGATAGTTTCCATCCTAGACCTTTGATTAAGAGTTTGCCTATCAGTCAATTTAAGCGAGTACGTAGAGTTTGCAGTACTGCTGAATCGTACTCCCAACAATCCACTGATTTAACTAAAAGATTTTTGAATCGTGGTTATCGTAAAGAATGGATCGATAATGCTAAGAAAAAAGTTAATGAGACTTCTCAGACACAGTGTTTACGAACAAAACATAATAAAAAAATGCAATTTGCTAATACTCCCGTTTGTATTGTTAAGTACTCAGCACTTGGTGCGGAATTTCGTAGGATTTTAAATAAGCATTGGTATATTGTCTCAAGTGACCCTAAATTATCAGGCGTTTTTAAAAATGACCCAAAATTGGTTTTTAAACGTCAGAACAATCTCCGTGACTTGCTTGTAAAATCTGAGTTTCCTTCTCGTAGAAAACAAGGTATTCCCATTCTGCCTCCTGGCAATTATAGGTGTGGAAATTGCGTTCAGTGTGCTTTCACACACAAGTGCAATTCTTTTAGTCATCCGCGCACTGGCCGCAACATTTTGATACGTGGTACTATTACCTGTGCCTCTACCCATGTGATTTATCTGATCCGTTGTCCTTGTGGTCTTGCATACGTTGGTAAAACATCAAGACAATTACGTACTCGTATTAGTGAACATCGCAGTAATATTAGAACTGGAGACATGCGTAGTCCTATAGCGTCTCATTTTAGAAAAGTAGGCCATAACGTCAGTGTTTTACAATATATTGGTATAGAGAAGGTAAAAAAAAAACCCAAGAGGAGGTGATTATGAGAAAAAATTATTACAGAGGGAATGTTTTTGGATTTATACTTTAGATACTTTATCACCGTTAGGGTTGAATGAGGATTTTGATATTAAGCCTTTCTTATATTGATTGAATTATGTCTTTATTTGTTGTGTGTGTTTATATGTATGTAATTTTTTTTTTTTTTTTTTCTCCTCTGTGTCACATGACTTGTATCACTTGTCACATGTGTTTTGTGTATGGGGCTAATTAAGGTGATTAACCTGATTCTATTTAAAGTCGACTTGGCTTATATTGGGTAATGTGCCTGATGAAGACCTGTGGGTCGAAACGTTGCTTATAATAAATTAGTCTGGAACAGCTATTTTTCAGTGTGCGAACTTCAATTCTTTTGTTTCTGTTTAAATCACTTAGTTGTTCCGCACCTGATCCCAATTTGGGTGTTTGGGATGTGCACACCTGTTTGATATATTTTGATTCTTTATTGAGAATGTAGACAATATTTTTTAGGAAAGCAACTGAAAGGTTATTTCTTATGCACAAATAAGAAAGTTTTTGATCTTAGTCAATAAGTCTTAGAAATGGTATATAAAAGGCATGATGAGATTCGCACTGGGCCCTGCCCCAGCTTGGGATGGCCCTGATTACATGTCATTTTCATGTGCAATAAATGACACATTGGACAGTAAATAAGTTATATGGCATGCATAACTCTAATTATTTAAAATGTGAAGAAAAAATGCCTGAGAAAATGTGAAAATGTTTGGTTTTGAATCCTGCACCACTCATATTTTTCCAGAACTACTGTTGGGAACACAGCTAGGCAATCCATGTTTGTTTAGCTGCTATTTTAACTAAACTGAGATGTGCTACATTTGTGATTGGAAGGCATGACAGATATCTGTCCATAACATTACTAAAACAGGCACCATGCACCATGCAACATACAAAACATGTTACTCTCCTTAAACCCCTAATCGACCTTCACTGTCAAGCATACAAAAGACTGTGGACAGATGGGAAACTGCACCTGTGGGTGAGCCCACTCAATGGACTACATAAACCAACATGAATTCAGTGTTGGTCCAGGCTGGTTCAGCTGGTGGATCAGCATGTTTTTAGAGGGGTTACTTCAGCCGCTGTCGGTCCCACATAGCGCTAGATTTCGTTACTGCCCTCCCGCCCTCCCTGGGCAATACGGTGGTTTTAACCGGTGGTTCTCGAAGGCGGCCCATTTCATTCCCTTGCCCAAATTGCCCTCAGCCAAGGAGACAGCGGCTACTGTCGTGAATCATGTCTTTCGCATTCATGGCCTCCCGATGGATGTGGTTTCAGACAGGGGTCCCCAGTTTGTATCCAAATTTTGGAGAGAGTTTTGTCGTTTACTGGGGGTGACTGTGAGTTTGTCTTCGGGGTTTCACCCTCAGACCAACGGTCAAACCGAGCGGGCCAACCAGGATCTCGAGAGGGTATTGCGATGTTTGGTCACTCAGAATCCCACTTACTGGTGTCAGCAACTCTCGTGGGTTGAGTACGCACATAACTTGTTGCCAGTGTTGTCTACGGGCCTCTCACCGTTTGAATGTAGTTTAGGTTACCAGCCACCGCTTTTTCGCAGCATGGAATCTGGTCACAGTCCCCTCTGCCCACACCTTCGTCCAGAGGTGTCACCGTACCTGGACGAGAGCCCGAGAGACTCTCCACCGGGTGGGAGCATGCACCAAGGCTAAGGCTGATCACCACCGGTCGAAGCCTCCCGTATACGGCGTTGGTCAAAGAGTGTTGCTTTCTACTAAGAACATTCCTCTCCGATCCGTTTGTAATAAATTAGCTCCTAAATTCATTGGCCCGTTTCCTGTCACTAAAAAGATTAGCCCAGTGACAGTCCGCCTCCAACTCCCTCCGGCGTACAGGAGAGTTCATCCCAAGTTCCATGTATCCAAAATCAAACCCGTTTTTCATTCTCGCCTTAATCCGCCTACCTCGGTTCCTCCACCGCCGCGTCTCGTAGACGGGGAACCTACTGATTCTGTAAATCGTATCCTGGACTCGAGACGGAGGGGACGCGGATTCCAGTACTTGGTGGACTGGGAAGGTTACGGCCCAGAGGAGAGAAGTTGGGTACCATCATACATGGCGGGACTGATGCTCGGCTCTGCAGTGTCTTACTCAACATACAGCCTGACCTCACAGGCACATTCGACTCTCACGCTGAAACTCAACAACACACTCACATTACAGGGCTATATGCCTGACCACTGAGTGTCTCTCACATGTACATTGTTTTTTTATAGTTGTTAATGTAATAATAAAGAACATTTCCAGAGACTATCCCTGCTGAAAACACCAGCTTAGACCAGAGTTTGCATACTGGTCCAGTCTGGTTTATGGAAGGAAAGTCTGCTGTTTAAGCAAGTGAAGAATCCCAATTTGGGACACCAGCATATTAGAATTTCATTGTGGGGACCAGCATCCAAAACACAACATATGCAGTTGAGTAGCTACATATGCTGATTTATTCATCAGGGATGTTGGCTCACATGAAATGTGTTATTCATCGCCTTGTAAATTAAATTGATGTATGACTGTTCCTGTCATGTTTAAATGTACGGCCACCATGTGTAATTTACTGTAAATGCTTTGTAGTTCTAGATTATGACTGGTCGATATAGTCGTGTTGGTGTCTTGTTTTAGATTATTACCCTCCTCTTTCACCTGTTTAAACTAAGGTTAGGCAATGAATAGTTTCATTATTCGCAAAACGTCTTATTCTGGCCAAAAAGCAGCAACAATATACTAAAATCAACTATATAGCCGACTGTTTGCTTTTTTATGTGATGGCCAGGTAAATCTGAAAGTAGAAGAATTTGCAGTTCATACCAGCGACATGTAGAGAATTCCTCAGGGGCAGGAGCTTAAATGTAAAAAAAGGGGCAATATGAGGGAAAGAATATATATATATATATATATATATATATATATATATATATATATATATATATGTATATATATATACAGTGGGTACGGAAAGTATTCAGACCCCCTTAAATTTTTCACTCTTTGTTATATTGCAGCCATCTGCTAAAATAATTTAAGTTAATTTTTTCCCCTCATTAATGCACACACAGCTCCATTGAGAATGTGTTGTGGAGCACTTTCCCCCTCATCATTCTGTCATTTACTGTCGTTTTTACACTGTTTCTGTCAATGATAGAGTGAAAGGGATAGAAAAAGTTTGGAGGTTGTCATTTTGAGAACGCTTATGCGTGTAGGTTTTGTTGAAGTTTGCCGGTTGTTTAGTAATTGGGCTAGCTACAGTGCTGTGAAAAAGTGTTGGCCCCCTTCCTGATTTTTTATTTTTTTGCATATTTGTCAAACTTAAAAGATTCAGATCATCAAACAAATTTTAGTATTACACAAAGATAATGCAAGTAAATACAAAATGCAGTTTTTAAATGATGATTTCATTTATTAAGGGAAAAAAGCTGGCCAAACCTATTGAATCAAGAAATCACTTAAATAGAACCTGTCTGACAAAGTGAAGCATGTTTAAAGAGCAACACATCATTCCGCGATCTTAAGAAATTCATAATCAGATGAGAAATAAAATAGTTTGCATGTATCAGTCTGGAAAGGGTTATAAAGCCATTTCTAAGGCTTTGGGACTCCAGCAAACCATGGTCAGAGCCATTATCCACAAATGGAGAAAACTTGGAACAGTGGTGAACCTTCCCAGGAGTGGCCGGCCTACCAAAATTACTCCAAGAGCACAAAGACGACTCATCCAGGAGGTCATAAAAGAACCCAAAACAACATCTAAAGAACTGCAGGCCTCACTTGCCTTAATTAAGGTCAGTGTTCATGATTCAACAATAAGAAAGAGACTGGGCAAAAACAGCATCCATGGGAGAGTTCCAAGGCAAAAGCCACTGCTGACCAAAAAGAACACAAAAGCTTGTTTCACATTTGCCAAAAAATATCTTGATTATCCCCAAGACTTTTGGGCAAATATTCTGTGGACTGATGCGACTAAAGTTCAACTTTTTGGAAGGTGTGTGTCCCGTTACATCTGGCGTAAAACCAACACAGTATTTCATAAAAAGAACATCATACCAACAGTCAAACATGGTGGTGGTAGTGTGATGGTCTGAGGCTGCTGTGCATGGATGACTTGCCATAATTGATGGAACCATGAATTCTGCACGCTATCAGAAAATCCTGAAGGAGAACATCCGGCCATCAGTTTGTGACCTCAAGCTCAAGTGCACTTGGGTTATGCAGAACCCAATGTCTCAAGAAAAACAAAATTAAGGTTTTGGTGCGGCCAAATCAAAGTCTGGACTTAAATCCAATTGAGATGCTGTGGCATGACATTAAACAGTCCATTCATGCTCGAAAACCCTCCAAATGTGGCTGAATTAAAACAATTCTGCAAAGAAGAGTGGGCCAAAATTCCTCTGCAGCGATGTGAAAGACTCATTGCCAGTTATTGCAAACGCTTGATTGCAGTTGTTGCTGCAAAGGGCACGACCAGTTATTAGATTTAGAGGGTGAGCACTTTTTCACACAGGGCCATGTGGGTTTGAATTTTGTTTTCCCTTCATAATGAAAATCTTAATTTAAAAACTGCATGTTGTGTTTACTTGTGTTATCTTTGATTAATATTTAAATTTGTTTGATGATCTGAAACATTAAAGTGTGACAAACATGCAAAAAAAAAAAAAAAAAAAAAAATCAGGAAGGGGGCCCAACACTTTTTCACACCACTATATGTCCAGGACTAGTTCAAATCCAAAGACCTGTTCAAATCCAAAATCAATTATAATGAAATCTTTACTGATTTACTCTAATAAACTAAACTCAAAATTCTCACTTATTTGTTTGTTTTTCTCCGTTGATGTGGGTTAAAATATAAAACCCCTGTAATCATCACAGACAGCTTGGTGCAATTTATGATTCTTTTGTCGAAGAAAAATGAGTTTTGGTTGATTTTTGTATGATTCTATATGCTTATGAAACATTATGCAGTGCATGGTTTACTTAGAACTATTATGAAGTAAGAATGAGAAGTGGTTTGATATATGGTATATTTCCCCTCAATATAAGGGTGTAAGGCCCACGAATTTGGTCCAAGGACGGTATCCAATCGTGGGTGAAGGTTTCCTGCGTGTTCGGTCTTTTCAGCGCGCAACTTATTGAATCTAGGTTAACTTCAAATCTGACTCCATTTTATGAACTAATCTGACTCCATTTTATTATAACCTCGAATTTAGGTTGGAATGCAAATTGGTTGTTTGTCTATTTCTAATTGGTATTCTTTTGATATTTGATTATTCTAGTGACTCTTTACTTTATATTTACTCGTTCATTCCGGTGCTCATGTCGCTAACAAGGATACAACGTAGAGTAAAGCAGAATAAGAGTAAAGAGTAAAACAGAATAAGATCAAATGTAACAATTTATTATCAGTCAGGTAAATGTGTATTATGTCAATTACATAGCCAATTCAGGGATATCAAATCATATCAATACAAAACATCAAATTCTCAAAGATAAATCTACGAGTAAAAGATGCATACCTGACTTTATAGAAATACATAGTGTGAAGTCTAGAGACACACCACACTACGGGCTTCTGGCTACAGAAAAACCCCCGATCCTTTTGCAACACCTCCTTAAGTACCCCAGACCAAGACCAACATCCCTCGAGATGGAGACAGGGGCTAACGATTGGATATTGCATTGACCAAGTTAACACCTTTTGGGACAAAAGGTAATTTTGCATAGAAACCACTGGAAACTGACCCGCCCTCTACAGTGTGCAAAATATCTCTAAACTCTTAGGATCTGTATTACCTTTTAGTTTACTTCTTGTAAGAATGAGCCCATTGTACCAAACACCCTGAGACGATTCAAATGATACCAAACATGACTGTAACTATCACTTGTATTCATGTAGAACATTACAATCTACTATTGACCATTTTGAGCAGACTGAGTAGAAGGAAGGATGGGTGAAGGGATTTAAGAAGAAACAAATGGACAGAAGGGAAGGAAGTTTCCTGCACCTCCACTCTGTGGGGTGTCTCGAAGATGCCCGTGCATGTTTATATTGTCTGTTTCTCAGGAGATCAAAGTATCTCAGGTTCTTTCAGGTTCTTTCATCCTTACAAGGGGAACAAGCTTTAGAAGTATGATATAGTAGAGTGTTTTTTACTTTCTTACCAAGGGTGGAAAAGTACAGCTGTTAAGTTTGTAACCTTGAGTAGGGAAGAGATACAAGGTGGAGGAGCACCCTCCCTCTCTGTCGCAATCTGCAGAAACCTGTGTGTTTCTGTATGACTCTCTGAACTTCTTTGCAAAGAATAAACCTTTTTAAAGACAACTGAGTGAGTTTGTCTCTTACATGGTGAGAGTTATTTGACACTCTGTAAAAGAAAAAGAAAATTTATTTATTTACTTACACCCATTGCACTTTGTTGAATTGTGTTTTAGGGTTAATGGAAATGTCTGTAAGGATGATGTCCTGGCAGAAAATTACCAGAACATTTTTATTTTTATTTTTACAGTGTTGTCTGATAGTGTCAGATACCATAACAAAATATGGGTATGTAATCAAGTGCAAATGCACATCTTTTTTTTTTTTTGGAAGTATCTAGTACAAGGTTTGCAGTATTAATTATATTTTTTTTTAGAGGTTAATAGTTTTACAGTTGAGACATAATGATAGTAGTTACAAAGTAATCATTTTCATAATTTTACAGACAATTGTCATTCTAATTGATTAAGAAATGCAACATATAATTTAATAAAGATTCCCTAAAAATGTATGTAAACTTTTTTTTTAAACAAATGAAACAAATTTGTTGAAACAACTTCAAATTTAAACAAGTCTGCCACCAAGTCAGCTATGACATTCAGAACAAGGTTTGGAGTATTAGAAGTATTAGAAATTTTTATAAAGTGTTTTATAATACCGACAGAAAATATTACAGTGATTAATTGTAATGAAATTATAATCTACATGAAACATCACTCAAAATAGGCTCCCTCAAAAATGTTTGCAGAGTGTAATTGCTCAGTGTGGCTTTATTTTGAAGCAACCCATGTCTGCTTTTGTTCTTATTATTGAAACACCTGAAATGCTCTTCCATAAAGGTTTGTTAACTCTGCCTCTAAATTAGCCACACTCATTTTCCTAACAATGGAGTCATTTTCATTGGTTCCAATGACTCCTCCTGAGTCTGAACATCTGTTATTCTGGTCTAAGCAGCAGAATGCAGTCCAGAAATGACTAGGCACGTTCACTCTACTGTTTATGTAATCAGTGCCTGGTACCACCCCTGTCACAATGTAAACATGTTGTAATTGACATTTTTTTAGATATTCTCCTAGTGATTCTTCTTCCTCCCACCAAAAAACTCTGTTAAAACATTTGGTTTGTGGAGCAGCATTGGTGAGAGTGAAGGTGGCATAAGCACAGCTCTGTGAGTTTGCCAGGTAGACTGGTGCCAGATGACCTTTGTCATAGCCAGACTTCTCATAATCTCTATTGAGAGCTTGACGGGCTCCACGTATATGTATTTTTACAGTCCTCGAAAATTCCATGTTTGGTCCTCCATTATTATCATCAATCTGCAATATTATATTAAACATAAGAGAAAAGATACACTTGAGATATATTGGATATAAGAGAAAGAGAAAAAAACAAAACAAAACAAATGTACATCCATTTATCACTCAGTTTTTCCTGTGCGTTTCACACAACACACATGCTAGCAATCTCTCTTTAGTAAACATTTATCTATTCCTCTGTGTTTAATTCTCTGTTCATCAAATGAGCTGTTTATGTGTGGGATTTTCTGAATTAAGCAGTGTCTTTTTTTTAGAATGTTTCTTGTCAAGTTTTAAATGTCAATGTGACTTACAGCACTCCACAGCCGCAATTAACTGCACTACAGACACTTCTTGTCATTATAATAGTATCAGGGGGTATTCTCATTTTCTGTAGCTGATAATAAAGTATTATCCTAGTTTACTATGCATGTCACAATGTACTATTTCAGTTTTGTATTAATAATGTAGAGTGTATAACGTGTAACAATTAATTCAGATAAAGTACTATTTCACTTACTTGAGGTTCAATGTACCACGTGTCTCGTCTTATGCAGCCCATTAGCCCTTCAAACTTGTAGGCTGAGTACACGGGGATCCTGTTGATAGTGTCATAAAATGTGGCATAATAATCAACATTATTTTGGGTTTGGCATATCTGCTCATATTGTGGATCAGGAAATCTCGTTGGTGATTTTCCATTTGCAAAAAATTGACCACAGTCACTCTCAAAATCCTGCACAACTCTGGCTGAACCACCGGAGAGAAGAGACAGCATCAGCACATGAAGAAGGAACAGCATGATGAAGAGGAGGAGATGATGAATTAAGTTCTCTGCAAGAACAAGAACATGTTACACTTTTCTTATAACTGCTATAACATTATGTAATTGTATTATTTAATATTTAAATAACATACTTACCTCAAATATATAGCAGTACAAATCAACAATCAAGCTATTAACCTAATCCACAAAGAGACAATAATGTGAGAACGTAAAAAAAAAAAAGAAGATATTTAACACCTGTGTAGTAAGTAAATGTACTATTAAATTCTCAACAAATCATAAATAATAAAATGTAAAAGGCTGAAGTCAGCTCTGCAAATGCTACAGTACATACCGGCACCAAAGGCGAGGAAACACTGGTGTTTCAGTGAGTATTTCTAACCTCCTGCTTTGTCATACATGAACACTTTTAAGATAATGTAATATCAGCAGAGGCATACAAATTTGATCCACCATATCTCCTTCTACCATGCATATTTAAACAAAGTTCCTTATGTCCAAAGTTCAAGATGACCTCTGTAATAGTTTTTGATATATCCTCCATTGACAGCTTGATGGTGTCCACAGTTTTACAGTATATCAACAGACCCACAGATGCCATGTTTGGTCCTGCTTTAATATCATTAAGCTGCAATATTGTATCAAGAGAAAGATATGATTGAGCTAGAAATATAAAAAAAAAATAAAAAAAAAAAAATACATCCCTGTTCACAAACATTCATCTTATCCTGCAACACAACAGACATTTGATTGAGCACACAAGGCAATGATACGGCACTGACTCTGTACAAAATGGATGTAAGCCTGAAGTGACCCACATGTAAAATAGCAAAAATGGCCCAAATGCGTCAAATCACATGTGAGCCTCTGTAGGCAAAGATGTGGTGTTCACGTCAACGTGTGATCTGAATGTGACCCTAAAGTGGCCCATGTGGTAAATATGGCCCAAATAGTGCCAATCAAATGTGGTCCACCTTTGGCAAAAATGTGGCACAATCGACAAAGGCTAATCAGGGTGTAAATCAAATGTGGTCCACATATGTTTCAGCAAATGTGGCCCAGTTATATTAAAATGTATCTGGGCCAGTTTTGGCAAAGATATGGCATGTGTTGAAGATATTTTATCTTTAATAAAGAACATGGTCAGAGACAAAGTATTTTGAGATTTTATTCTTACAAGAAGATCAGACACTACAGCAGAGCCCTGCAATATGTGTGACAAAGATAAATGACAATCTTCGTCATGTGCGCTCGTTTCTGTTGGTGTTCACACAAAACTGTTGTATTTCACCTGCGGCTGCAACGCATCATCATTTGGACTACTTTTGGTAATGTTTTTGACATTTTTGCAGAAAATTATTAGGATTGCACTTGTCTGTCCATCATACTTTTATTTATAGCATTACGTTACTGTAAGAAATGGCTGTATTTAGGTTTAAAGGTAGGAATGGGATTAGCGGCCCAAAATATTTTTTTGTAATGCTATGTTGTTACTAAAATGGTCATTTCCTTACATATTTCTGTCTATTACGTTTCATATTCGTTATTAAATGCATTTGTTTGGGTTTGGGGGAAGGTTAAGGTGTCTAAAAATGTAAATTGCTTATCGATAAAATGATTTAAAAAATAATGTATATTATATCGTAATGATATAAAAGATTTGTAAATATTTTATGTTTTTAACTGACCAGGCTCAGATTTAACAAGATGTTTGTGGATCAGATTTTTTGTTTCTTTTCGGTTGTGTATCTAATAATAGTAGTTATTGATTAATTAATTTACTTTTTATAGTTGTCTTTTCTTTTTGCACCCATTCGGGCTTTTCTTTGATTAGAAACGAACACCGTACTGCAGTGAATGCAGTGTTTTCATACCCTTTTCTGTGCTTTCCAGACCCTGCCATGTACCCTGCCCTCTTCATACAGGCTGTCATGATGTCATCTCAGAAGGTAGGCTCATCTTGCAAAAAGGTTTTTCAAATTTGCAGCAGAATATTGCTGACAGGCCAGAAAAAGGGATCAATGTCACGTTATAATGTGATACATTACCAATTAAAAGTTTTTGACAAGTGAGTATTTTTTTAAGGTTTTTTAAAGAAGTCTCTTCTGCTCACCAAGCCTGCATTTATTTGATCCAAAGTACAGCAAAAACAGTAAAATTGAAATATTTTTACTGTTTGGAATAACTTTTCTCTTTCAATATATTTTAAAATGTAATTTATTCCTGTGATTTCAAAACTGAATTTTTAGCATTACTCCAGTCGCACGATCCTTCAGAAATCATTCTAATATTCTCATTTGCTGCTCAAAACACATTTATTATTGTTATGTTGACAACATCCGAGTAGATTTTTTTTTTCTTTGATGAATAGAAAGTTTAGAAGAACAGCATTTATCTAAAACATATTTTGTAACATTATAAATGTATATCATCACTTTTGATCAATTTGAAGCATCCTCTATATTTCTATAATTTATTCCAAAAAAATAAAAAATTATACCGACTTCAAGCTTTTGAATGGTATAGTGATAAATGCTGATCTTTGGATCTTTCCATTCATCAAAGGATCCTGAAAAAAAAATCTACTAAATACTCAGCTGTTTTAAATATTGATACTACTAATAATAAATGTTTCTTGAACAGCAAATCACCATATTAGAATGATTTCTGAAGGATCATGTGACACTGAAGACTGGAGTAATGACGCTGAAAACATAGCTTTGATCACAGCAATAGATTACATTTTAAAATATATTAAAAATATAATAAACAGTAAAAATATTTCACAATATTACTGCTTTTGCTGTACTTTGGATCAAATAAATGCAGGCTTGGTGAGAAGAGACTTTAAAAAACATTAAAAATCTTACTGTTAAAAATCTTTTGACTGGTAGTGTAAGTTTATAGTTTTAACAATGTTTTTTCACCTTATAAAAACACTTTTGTTATTAGGATATACAAAAATATTTTATAGCAAGAAACTTTTCTATACAATTGTGTTAAACTGAAGCATGAAGTATAGAAATAATCAAATTGTGTATATCATGTATTTAAAAAAAATATGTATTAAAAAATGTCAATGTTGCACACGGAAAAGTATAAATAAATCTTGAGATAATGTAATGACGGGTCTGAAGCTTGGGGAACCATTTGCAGCTTTTATTCAAAGGCAAAATCAAACAGGCAAAGACCAGACAACAACAACAGGGGTGACAGAGACAGATCCAAATTCGTAAACGATTACCAGGCTTAAGTCGGGGCAGGCGGCAGACAGAAGAAGTAACAAACAGTCCAGAGATCAGATCACAGGGTCAGGTAAACAGTCCAAGGTCATAATCAGAAGATCACAAATGACAAGCGATACGCTCAGAAGTGTTAGCCAGGGCAAAACAAGACTTCACAATGAGTGAGCGTTGGATTGCAGCTTATAAAGGGCACAGAGATGGGAAACACCTGTGCAGCAATCAGTCTCAGGTACAAGGCATTGTGGGAGATGCAGTTCAGAACTAATACTCTGGTGATGGTGCCCTCCGGTGGTGTTCAGGGAGGGTCACAGAGGCCGAGTGCGTGACAGATAAATACATGTGGGAATGAATAAATATATATAAAAAATAAATGAATGCATAAATAAACTTCAAAATAAATAAGTTAATTAATTAAATATAAAAATAAATGAAAGAATAAATGTTAAAATAAAAATAAATACAGAAAATAATCAATAAAGAAAAAGGTAATAAAATTAATAACAAGTGTTATTACAAGTGAATTATATTTATTTCAGCAAACATTAGGCCACTAGTATTTTCACCAACAAAAAATTATTTTTTATCTTTTTCTGTAGTGTGTCAGTGGAAATATCAGTTTATATTTCCAAACATTCATTTTTCCATTAATTGTAATAATCCAGTGAGATTTTTGTTTACACATGAGCCTGACAACAGCCAGTGCTCCACACAGAGATCTGATCTCATCATCATCCAGTCTGTCTGAATGAAATGAAGAAACAGAACAAACTGAGACAGACTAAATCCAGAAGAACTGTGGTAACATCTCCAAGATACTTCAAGAAACCTACCTGCAGAGCTACCTGAATAACTATGCGCAAGTGCACCTAGAGCAAAAGCTGCTTTAAACACAAAGGATGGTCACAACAAATGTTGATTTAATTTAATTAATAGAACTTAATTGATAAATGAAATCTATTTATGAGATTATTTTTGACAGCATTTCACACAAGTGCCTAAAACTTCTAACAGTACTGTAGCTTTGTAGATAGGTCTTTTGAAGCATCTAAGAGACGTTGCCACATTTCTTCTGGATTTAGTCTGTCTCAGTTTGTTCTGTTTCTTCATTTCATTCCAGACAGACTGGATGATGTTATATATATATATACACAGCTATGCTCAAGTTTACATATCACAAACGAATTTATAAAAACAACCCCGTTCAAAAGTTTACATACCCTTGAATCTTAATACATTGTGTTGTTTCCTGAGTGATCCACGATTGTTTTATGTTTTGTAATAGTTGTGTATGAGTCCCTCAGTTGTCCTCAATGTGAAAAAATGGATCTCAAAATCATACAGTCACTGTTGGAAAGAGTTCACATATGCAGAAGATGCTGGAAAACAAAGAATATGCAGGAGCTGGAGGATTTTTCTGAAGAACAGCAGGCAGTTGACCTGCTCAAGACAAAAACGGGACTGATGAACAACTATCACAAAACATAAAAACAAACATGGATCACTCAGGAAACGACACAGTATTAAGATTCAAGGGTATGTAAACTTTTGAACGTGGTCATTTTTATGAATTCAGTTGTCATTTTGTCTTGAGTATAAACTTCTTTTATATGAAATGGTTTATTCAGGACAGTACTAAATACAAAATAGCATGCAATTTTCATGATCCCTTGCATTTTGTTAAAATTCTGAACATTTTGTATATTCTGCAAGTGGTGTGTAAACTTATGAGCGCCACTGTATATGTGTGTGTATACACACACACACACACACACACACACACACACACACACACACACACACACACACACACACACACACACACACACACACACACACACATACACGTATACATAGAGGACCAAATTTGCAAAAACAAAACATAAACATAAATTATTTATATATTTATGTTTTTGTTTTGTTTTTGCAAATTTGGTCCTCTATACTTATACACCTAAGTGTAATTAAAAGCAATTAAAAAATTAATTGAAGTGATTGCTAAATATTGTTATTTGCTTTTTTTCAGGCAGCGGAAGAACAACTTGGGGCACCTCCTGAAGATGGAGACAGTGACTGACACATGCACACACGCACACTAAATATATAATTACTATAAATTATGTTTTTGTTACTGTTTCCATTATTTGGACACATTTTTATGCTTTACTGTGGAAATTGTCATGGCAAAATATTTAATATTCGTTCATAATCTGTTTTCCTGCTTTGTTTGAATGTGTTAAGCGTGAACACAGTGCCTTATTAAGGTTCTGCAGACCAAGAACCGATTTGAAAGGTCTGATCCCCTATAGTTTCCTGTAATGTGTTACTAAAGGTTCTGAAAACATTCAAAATATGATGGAAGTACCTAAATAGGACCAAAACAACAACAACAACAAAACATTGTAGGTTTGCCCTGCCAACGTTGAATGTCGTGTAGAGACCAATAGGGAATGATTTAACATATTACATTTCTGTACATGTAAATATGTTAGATTTCTATAAATGCAAATATATTTTAAAACATTAAAATATTCAATTTAATAAACGTAGACATGTTTCATATAATATATTCCCATTTCCTCAAACTTTATGTAAATAAATTAAGTCTCCACACATGTAAATGTTTTCATTATTGAGATTATAATTTGCCCCTTCATAATAAATAGAACACAAACAACATTTGGACACTGAAAAATTGGAAAACTCTCCAGACAATGTAACAAAAACAGTGACCATATAAATTGACTTATTAATATAAAGAGCACATTTATCAACACCAGTTCAGCATGAACAAACAAAATTATGAATGCTTATGATGTTTCTGGCACATAAATGAAAGATTATCCTTCTGTAAGCATCCAGGGTCAAAATATTATGCACAAATATGCAAGTCTTAGTAGGCATACAACACACTGTATTTAAATATTTAAGAGCCATCATTAACTATGTACAGTTTCTCAACTAATCACATGCTCCTCTATTCAACTAATCACATGCTCCTCTATTCAACCAATCAAACTGGTGTTTGGTGAAGAGATTTGTACTCATGGAAATAGCCTAATCTGCTCGCAAATTTACCTTCGTGGCTTACGGGCTTCCTTCTGCACCGAAGCATGGCAGTGTTCACTTTAGAGATCAATTTAGAGGCAGTGGTGGTCAGTAACGAAGTAGCTTCCAGCGGAATCGGGCCGAATGCGGCTGAGTGTCGGCACACTCGGCTGTGTGCTGGCAGCGGCTTGCCAGAAGTGAGCCAGGTCCGGCCCAGTAATGGTTGCCAGATTTGGCTAGGTTTTGGATCTGTGGATCTGGACTGATTCTGGTTGAGAAACGGCACATTGAGCCACATTCAGCCCGACTGTGGACCACAAGTGTCAGTCCTAAACTGTCAAAAATTCAGGTTTTACTTCTTGTGTGAATATTTGGTCCACACAATGGAGGTTAAACCTGTACACACACAATCAATCAATTAGGCTGAAAAATAAAATTACAAAAATATATATTTTTAAACAAAACACTTGAGAGTTGTCAAACCTTTTGCCTGTCAAAGTTATTTATTCAGTTTTATTATTATTTTAATTAATATTTCTATTAATTTTTAGGCTGACCTCAAATGGACTTTGCTTATAATTTAAAAATGTTCCCTTAATCTAAATTGACACTAAGTGTGCTTCAGCTTCCACTCTTCACACAAACGATTAGATATGCACCTAGCGCACATTTATATAGTTCAAACATTTAAACTAACATTGTGATATGCTTGAACTGTTTATATCTATAGATTTTATTTTAGTTAAGTCGTGATGATTTGAGAAGGCTAAATTGATCAAACATATGCTATGATCAGCTCACTGTCTGCCGCTGGCCGCTTGGTCGTTACTTAAAAAAATAAAAATAACTTACATTTAACGAACAAAAAGTGCTCCAAACGTTTTATAAATTAACTTTATAAAAAACGAAACGAAATATAATCACTTTACCATTACATACAAAGGTATTTATATAAAATATGTGCTAATATAAAATTTAATTTAGTCTATATAAAATTGCAAAATAAATCTATATATCAGTACTTTTTTACTTAAGTACATAAAAAATCGAGTACTTTTGTACTTTCACTTGAGTAAAATTGAAAAAGCAGAACTTTCAACTTTTTCAGTTTTTTTAGACTAACAAATTTTTTAGCACTGTACAAATTTTCTATGAATGACAATGGGTGTCTTTGACTTTGTATCAAAAATACAGTATATACATTATTTTAAATCCAAATAATGTATATACTGTGAGAAGAATTCTTTGGTTTTCCAGACTTATTCTAGATATCTGGAAATGTGGTTCTGGTCTGTTTTGTTAAATTTGAGATGTATCAGCCTGATTATTTTCATGCTTAGTATATTCCAAATTTTTACATATTAAACATTTTTAGTGAAAAAACACTAAACACTATCAATCTTGTTCCCGTCTGATCTGAATTGGGATCATACGCAGTCTGAATCTGAACCTTTGTTCCAATAAACACAACAGCCCTTCTATATGAAATGAGCTCTATACACAAGATTATGGCACAATCATTGTCAGTTTTCTGATTCAGCTCTGTAGCTAAAACAATTTCTATAAACATTTCAAATACGTTTTAATGTAATAAAAAAAAAAGAATTAAAAAAAGACAGCGTTTCTACATTCAATCTTTTTTTTTTAATTTATGACATTTTCATAAATAACAATTCACTGACATTAAAGCTGCTGTTCCCCAGAACTAATAAAAGTAATCATAGTGATAAGTGCTTTGCTTTCAGAGAGAAAGACATTCTCTCTTAGAAAGAAACAAATCTTTACACAGTAACATGACACATGGACCTTACAAATCCATCCACGTCTCATCCACTATAACATCACTTCATCACTGACACAAAGGAGGCAAGTTCTGAATGTCTGTGCTGTTCAAATACACGTGATCAAATTGCTTTCATCTCTTCTGTGCATGGAAAATTATAGTCATAATCAAGCCGACTTTTCATTATCAGCTTTTGAGCTTCAGCTTCAGCCCAATTCTATGCTTCACAGATTAGTATTAGAAAATGTATACTTTTCAAGAACCTAATGAATTCCTTCAAACATATTCCTTACCAAACTATTAAAAATATAAGTTACCAAGAGCACTTATTGCATCCATATCTCGTCTCAGAATTCAGAAGACAAAAATGCCTTGAGACAACTTCACCTCTGATGCCAGTCTGAAGGGAAGTTTTAACGTGCTAGACAGCTTCTTGTCTATTGTCATGCATTGATATGTACAGATCACTCTTTTGTACAGTACTCAGCATGCAGATACTTCCTATGCTCATTTCATTAGCAGATGTACATAAACAAGCATGAGGAAATTCAGTGGATGTGTTTCTAAGGCGGAATCCACACTTCAGAAACACTTCAGCATAACAGACGCAGAATCTCAGAATTTGCATAAACTAATGCAAACATTCAGTTTAGAGTGAATATGAATTACTGTTTCAGTCCCCTAACTAGTATTGACCCAAAACGAATCTAGGTTCCTGTGAAAATTTACACTCATGTTTAAACACAAAGCAAAAAAAAAAAAAGAAAAAAAAAAAAAAGAAAAAGTTAATCATTTGTGCTGGGGTGTGTCACATTTGTCTTGAGTAAATGTTAGTGGCATCAGAAAACACTGTGCAAGATGCTCTTTTGCTTTTTAAATACGATTCCATACCTTGAACATCACAAAAAGCTGAACTAGATCAAGAAAGAGAGAAATCTGTTTGTTTTTTTTCTACAGCAGCAGTGATCTAACAAGAGTGTATCCTCCAGACCACAAGGGGGAGATGAAAAAAAAATGTAAACTGCTATCTTCTACAAGCACTCCTGCACATCTTCATTTTGTGTAAAACTCAAAATGTATAAGTTTTCATTAAAAAAATGCCTATTAAACAGTACACTTTACATAATTACCATGAGTTACTGCATACATTGCATCTAAACATACACATGTATCACAAAAATGTCTCAACTAATGTCTGGCATGAGTACCCAGTGTCACACACCCTAGTTCACTCTCACAGCAAAGTGAAGAGCATTCAGTCTTTCAGAGGAATGCTTATCTAATAAATAAATAAATCAGATAATACGCTTAAAATGCTTGACATGCCACAATTATCATGTAGGTCTCCCTTACAAACACAGTATTTGTTCTTTTTAAACACAGTGGCTTTCAGTCAATCAAACATTTATGGAGCCAAAAAGAGCACACAATAAAAAGCAGCCATTATTGTACAGTAATGGTTTTAAGTTATTCTGAATTACGGCAAAAAAAGACCATGATAAAGAACTGGCACTATGGAACCAGCATGCCTTTCATTCCTCACTTCTATCCTGTGTGTGTCTCATACATATATCTGAAGGGATAGTTCACCCAAAAACAAAAAGTTTTACTGCTATATATAGTGCAATATGAAAACAAAATGACTTTTCAGCAGATGGCTTGAATACTGTGCAATATTTTGGGGGTGGGGGGCGGGAATCATTCTAGAATAAGTGCATCCACACTTTTATTTTTGAAAAAAAAGTAAAAATTTTAAATTAAACTTAAATTCACAAGAAACAACTTAAACCTCTTTCTTTAACCATACATTAACATAGTTTAAAGTAATCTCTTTCCACTTAAGTTTTCATAGGCCACATTGCCATTGTTTTTGTCCAATTCAAAATGACTATAAAGCAACAATTAATAGTATGATTTTTTTGGGATATTATTAAATAAAAATATTAAACAAAACAATAAATATACTGTAATAACAGCATTTAATGGAAATTTTAAAATTGGGCATTTAATAAATAGAAGTTTATTTTATTGTACAAACATAAAATTATTATAATAAAAGTATTTTTTAAATATATGCACTGCTGGTTTCAGAGTGAAGTGCGGCACTGTTCATTTAGACACATGCTCGATCTGAAACTGTTAGTGAATATGTTTCAACCTATGCAATTTGACAATCGCACTAAGCCATATCACACTATCGTTTAATTTTTTTATATATTGTGTAACCCTAAAAAATTCTGTCATTATTTACTCACCCTCATGTCAAAAACTATGACTTTCTTTACTCAGTAAAATAGAAAGAAGATAATTTTAAGAATATTTTAAACATCCACACAATGAAATAACACTGACTTTCACCATATAGATAAAAAACAGTGTGGCATTTTTCAAAACATTGCTTGTTTTTCCCTGAATAAAGTAAGTCATACAGGTTTGGAACAACATCAGGGTGAGCATTTTTGGGTGACCTATCCCTTTAATTCAACCCACACTGCATCCACTAAGATAACCATCCTGACATCAGACTTGTGGCCTGACTGTGGCATTGCAGTTTCTGAGATGTTGCAGTGGTCATCTTTAGGTCTGGGCCTCTGGTAGGGGTAACCCTGGCTCACAAGTAGCTGTGGATGGAGCCAGACCCGTTGCTCCCCGACAGAGCAGTCCCTTTGCTGTGGCTGCAGATGTTTCCCCTCTGCTGAAGGTCCTGTATGGTCGTCGCGGAGGTCCACAGCGCGAGGGAGGAGCTCCACGCAGGCACACAGAAGGGAAGCTGAACCCAGCCAGACAGCAGGCTGGACAAGAAATCACATCGTCTTGTTCATTAGTGGGCGGTAAAGGCTCCGGAGCGGGGCCTCGGTAACCGTTCAGTCTTGCCCATGCCATCGGCCGCCCAGGCCTCAGTAGTCCATTGTTATTGTCCAAACGGGGAAGGGGAGGTAATAACGGTGGTCCATTAGAGATGGGTGTAGCCCAACCATTGGACTGCACGGACGAGGAATAAGAAGAACCGCTGATAAGCCGCTTCCCTGACACGTTTCCTTCTGCCGTGTCGGGCGAGCTGCTACAGTCCATGGGCTCTGTGAGGCTCAGTCCCTCCTTCTCCACCTCTTCATCCTCCTCTTCCTCTTCTACCCGTTCTAAAGACACCATATCCAAGTCCAAAACCAGGCCTGAGTCCTCCACTGCATCTTGCTGTCCTTCTGCCTCTTTCTCTTTCATTCCATCTCTCAGTTCTTCAGTCCTCTCCTCCTCTTCTCGGCCCTCTTGGTCCCGGAAGGGTAGCTGTCGCCCCAGCTCGGGGGTGCACGGCAGGGAGCGACACCTTCGAGGGGGACCTCGGAGCCCTGGGCTCCCGTTTAGTGGTGGGGAGGCACAGGGATCTGGAGGTGGTGGAAGGGTAAAGGTAAGAGAGATGACAGATTTGCTAGGGGTGTCAAACAGCTTGATGCGACCACCGTTGAGGTCTTGGCGAAGAGAGAATGGGTTGACCCGTGCAGGTGTGCCTAAACACGGTGAATTGGCAGGGGGCAATACGTCTGATTGACTACGGGACAGACGCTGGTCACCAGGATGGCATGGCGAGCTTCTCCTCCTGTACGGACTGACGTCAACAGCAATGGGTTCTGAGGAAACCACAACAAGGATTGGGTGATTTTAAAGATGGATAAATATTTTTAATCTTTAATTTTTAGTTCTAAATTAATAAGCCGCTAACTGGTAAAATATAATTAAATTAACATGTAATATACAATACCTTTCAAAAGTCTGGGGTAAGTACGTTTTTTTTAAGTCTCTTATGCTCACCAAGGCTGCATTTATTTAATCAAACATATAGTGAAAATATTGCAAAATATTAGTACAATTTACAAAAACTTTTCTATTTAAATATATTTTTAAATTTAATTTATTTCTGTAATGGCAAAGCTGAATTTTCAGCAGCCATTGCTCCAGTCTTCAGTGTCACATGATCCTTCAGAAATAGTTCTGATATGCTGATTTGGTGCTCAAGAAACATTTTATCATATTATTATTATTATCAATGTTGAAAACAGTTGTGTAACCTAATATATATATTTTATTTTTTTTATTTGAAGTAGTCATGTTTTGCAACAATTTAAAAGCCTTTACTATCACTTTTGATAAATTTAATGTATCCTTGGTGAACAAAGGGATTCTTTATTTCAAAAAATCTTACTGGCCCCAAACATTTTCAGAATAGTGTATGTATATCATTTATTTTTCTTTTACCCAATATTATTAAATGAATGTATTACACTGATTTAGTTCTTTGAACCCCTGCCCATGTTATCTGTAACATACTTACCTAGGATGACTGGAGCTTCACTCATCTTCCTCTCTCTCTCCATCCTCTCAAGTGTCACTACTATTTCAGAAAAGGCAGGACGACTGTCTGCACTCATCTACAAAAAGAGGATAACAAATTAAAAACAACTGAGAGCATGACGTACAGTTTCATACAGGATTGTACTCCGTGTTATTGAATATCTGAGTGTATATGTGAGTATGTGGCTTACATTGCAGCAATTGACAGCCAGGCGAAGGAATGAAGGTGGACAGTCTCCCACCATTTGCTCAAAGGTGTCCACATCCAGTCCAAAATCCTACAGACAGATGATATTACACACTTACTGCTCTGATCAGACATCTTCACATGCAAATTTGAGATTAATATTGAGATATGCACTGTGTTGCTTTCTAAAATTTAAATAATAATAAAAAATAATATAAAAAAACTATTTTTATGGAAATATACTCCATCATACTGCTTCACCAGCAGAGGGAGACAGCACTCTAAAAAGTAGACATTGGTATCAAAGTCTAAACTGCAGTGGTCACGAAAAATTTAACATCAGTGAATTAATTCTTCGATTGGATCTGGATACACTATATAGTCACGCATATGCACAATATATATACTGTATATACAGTGCCCTCCAAAAGTATTGGAACAGTAAAGACAAAATTTCTCTGTTGGCTGTGGAGTCAAGACATATACAAATATGATTAAAAGATGAATATGAGACAAAACTACAGAATGTCACATTTTATTATTGGGTGATTCAACACATAGATGTTTCAACACATAAGTGTTGGAACAGTTGCCTCACAGGTCTTTCTGAGTGTGTTCTTGACTTTGACACAGAATTACAGATGCTACACAGCAAGATACAAACCTCTGACCAGCTCCAAAAATAGAAAGGCAAGATTAGAGTTTGCAAAAAAGCACAAAGGTGAGCCAGAAGAGTTTTGGAACTATGTTTATGGGCCGATGAGACAGAGATGAACCTTTTTCGAAGTGATGGGAAAGCAAAAATGTGGAGAAAAAAGGGCACTGCAATGATCCCAAGCATACAGCCTCATCTGTAAAGCATGGTGGAGGTGGTGTCATGGCTGTCTCTGGAACAGGCCCTCTCAACTTTACTGATGACTTAATGTATGATGACAGTAGCAGAATGAATTTGGAAGAGTACAAAACCATCTTGCCTACCAATGTTCAAGAAAACGCCACCAAATTCATTGGGAAGTGCTTCATATTTCATCAGGACAATGACCCAAAACACCCTGCCAGTTCAGTCAAGGAGTTTATAAGGGCAAAGAAATGTAAAGTCTAAGATTGCCCAATTCAATCTCAAGATTTAAATCTGATTGAACATGAATTTCACCAGCTGAAGAGGAGTGTAAAGGCAGAAACTCCCCAAAACAAACAACAATTGGAATTGGCTGCATTAAAGGCTGGGAAAAGTATTTCAAAGAATGAGAGTCCGGTGATGTCTATGGGTCACAGACTCACTGCTGTGAGTGTGCGCAAGGGATCTGCAACTAAATAGTAGCTTTTAATCTTTTATATCTGCCTTATGTTCAACTGTCCCAATACTTATGCTCACATCAATGAGTGGGATGAACTCTAAAAGTGCTGTACTTTCTATTTGGTAAAACATGTACATGTTGAAATGGCTAATAATAAAATGTGACATTCTGTAGTTTTATCTCATATTCATCTTTTAATCATATTTGCAAATGTCTTGACTCCACAGCCAACAGAACAATTTTGTCTTCACTGTTCCAATACTTATGGAGGGCACTGTATATATATATATATATATATATATATATATATATATATATATATATATATATATATATATATATATATATATATATATATATATATATATATATATATATATATATATATATGTATATATGCATATATTTATATATATATTTGCAATTATTTGCTTAAATTTTTTGTATGAACGATACATTTTGAGTTTTAATACAATTGCAGAATATCAGCATTTCAGTTATCATTACCTAAACATATGAAATATAAACATAGGCTAAGGCTTGTCCTAGATAAAATTTAGCTATGAATTATTAGCTGTTAAAGTAATTTTGCATATTATTTTTTTAAGGCTTGATCTATGTCTGGTAAACCAGTTACATGATTCTGTGGTTGATTCTGTGCTTCATGTGGTGGTGTGCAGTTGTACAATGTACCTCAGTTCGTGGGAGGATATCTGGGTCAGCCTCAATTCGAGCAATAATCTCACAAAGGATTATTCCATATGCAAAAACATCCACCTATGTATAAAAATGAGATGAATAAAGTTACACAAGCACACAAGTAGAGCTGGATGTTGACTTGTTAGTGTTCAAAGATAAATTACCTTCTCATTGTACAGCTCTCCTCTTAACATTTCTGGTGCCATCCAGTAGGGGGAGCCCACAACAGCCAAAGGCTGCTTTTCAGCACCATCACTGTAGACAAGCAAGACAAAGCATAGTCATTTCAATCAATATTTGGCCTATGTTTGGAATATAGCCTTCTTAGATAGCCGTCATACTTTTGGTTGTGCCTCGGGTTAAGTACTGATCCATTTAAAATGTCATCATCAAATGTGTGTCAAAGCTGTATTATTTGTGTGTAAAAAGGAGAGATGTACTGACCTGTAATCGGGGATTTTCTCTGCCAGCCCAAAGTCCCCAACCACAGCAGTAAAAGCACCATTGTCACAACGGACCAGACAATTCTGTTTAGTACAGTAGTACAGTCAGGGTATTAGGATATAATGTTAAGAGTATTTCAGTGTTCTTAACCTTATAGCCTTATTCATAGAATACTGAATAGATGACGTATTTTTGTAGGCCAAAACCCAAAGCGAGTTAGCATGTTAGCACTTCTATTTCCATCATCCTGAAGTCAATGTTTTTCTGAATAGGTTTTTGGTTAAATGCCTAAAATAAGGTCTGTAATAAACACAAACACAAGTTTTAAAGTTTTATTCTATGAAAAAATACGTCAATATTACACCCTTGTGTTTTTTTAAAGCTTTTACTTGTCTTGCTAACAAGGGGCTAAATGGGACTACAATGCCTCTTTTTGTCCCATAACCCCAGCATGCAGCAAGCACAAAATGAATAGACATAGCCACTGGCACAATAAACCATATATGACTGTCACTGTGTCTGTACCTTTGATGTAAGATCTCGGTGGAAAATGCCCTTGCTGTGTAGATACTGCAGCCCTCTTGCAATGTCCAGAGACAGACCTATTCTCACGCTCCATGACAGATATATGTCACTGTCCAGCAGCTGCTCCAGGTTGCCCCCATTTATGAACTATAAACGTAGTGACATTACGGTTATTATCATATCAACCAGCAAGTCCATTTACTCCTGAAGTCTGGATTTCTATGCAATGTCTTACCTCTGTAAGGGCATGAAGCTGTCCTTCATGAACACACACTCCCAAAAACCTAACGAAAGTGAAAACAACTATTTATTTTCTATATTTTTGGATTCCTTTTGTGAATATGCAGCTTCAACCTAGTATTATTTTCCAACAGAATGCATAAAATCTCATTTTTATCACATTGAAGTCAGACCCTTCAAATACACAACTCAAGAAAAATATTATTTATGCCATTGCACTGTAGTATTTTATATCATTCAATGAATACAGAAGCATTCCCTGTTTTATGTACAAAAAGGAACAATGCTAAATCTCACACCTGAGGATGTTGGGGTGGCAAAGGCGGTTCATGAGTTGCACCTCTCTCAGCATGTTGGCTTTGTTACTGGCCATCGTGTTCATCTTCAGAGCCATCACCTGCCCTGTGATCCTGTGCTGCACCTGCAGAATACACACACACACACTTATTCAGTGACACTACTAAAAAGGCATCTTTATCTTTGTATGATACATGTAATAGACCAGAGATGCCCAAACAAGCCCATGACCATTTGCCCTTTCGATTTGGCTCACCATGGCACAGATGGTACTCAACCAGAATTTTACCGCCATGGGAAGTCATTTCTTCAGCAAATGCTTTTGACTGCTAAGGGCAGCTTTAACCATAGACTTATACATGTGAACATATCAAAGCACATTTTTAAAGGAACACTCCACTTTTTTTGGAAATAGGCTCATTCTCCAACTCCCACAGAGTTAATAAGTTGAGTTTTACCGTTTTTGAATCCATTCAGCCGATCTCCGGATCTGGCGATAGCACTTTTAGCATAGCTTAGCATAGATCATTGAATCCAATTAGACCAGTAGCATCGCGTTCAAAAACGATCAAAGAGTTTCGATATTTGTCCTATTTAAAACTTGACTCTTCTGTAGTTATATCGTGTACTAAGATCGGCGGAAAATGAAAAGTTGCGATTTTCTAGGCTGATATGATTAGGAACTACTCTCATTCCGGTGTAATAATCAAGGAACTTTGCTGCCGTAACATGGCCGCAGCAGGCGCAGTGATATTACGCAGCGCCTGAAAGTAGTCCCCAGCTACGCCGGAATGAGAGTAGTTCCTAATCATATCAGTCTAGAAAATCGCAACTTTTCATTATCCGCCGATCTTAGTACACGATATAACTACAGAAGAGTCAAGTTTTAAATAGGAAAACGATCTAAACTCTTTGATCGTTTTTGAACGCGATGCTACTGGTCTAATAGGATGATCTATGCTAAGCTATGCTAAAAGTGCAATCGCCAGATCCGGAGATCAGCTGAATGGATTCAAAAACGGTAAAACTCAACTTATTAACTCTGTGGGAGTTGGAGAATGAGCCTATTTCCAAAAAAAGTGGAGTGTTCCTTTAAGAGTAGCAATCAACCTTGCCTTGCCAATGAGCTAGATCTGACTGTTGTAATCAGCAGATATAAAAGCACTGTAGTACGAAGTATTCACATGCACAGGAACAAATTTAGTACTTTAAAACATATGTGAATGTGTCTGTTATTTAGAACAAATTAAAGCAGCATAATAAATGTCAAAACTGTGAGCCTGTACTTATGTTTTACTGTAATATACACAGTACGACACATTAAAGTGCAGCATTATTTATGTGATTGAACATTTACTTTTGGCCTCTGGCCCTCAATCAAGTTTGATTTTTGGCCCATTGTAGTAAAAGGTTTGGGCATCTCTGACTATTAAACTGACTATCAATATTTTTGGTCAAAGGCCTGAGCTTGCTGCTCAACCTTTAAATCTCGTGCTTGCTGTAGCAGTTGCAGCGTCCTCCACTTTCCCCCGCTGCACCTGTATACATCTGCTACAGGGTGATTTCATGTATGTTATATATGTTTTTTTTTCTTATATGTTATATGTGCAGCAGCAGTATTTCATGCTCACAGCAGCATGTTGTGGATGTACTGACAGTAACAAGTCTTGGTACTTGCTCTGCTGCAGCAGCAGTGTAGCAGATCTACTCCACCAAGACTAAACACATTAACATTGTCATGTATATTACTATGCTAAACTCTCAAAGAGTTGTATGACAGAAATAATGACATATACCGGTATTAATATCAAGCTTCTGTATGTAGAAACTGTAGGGTTCTTATCATCTCCCATAATCTTTACATAGCAATACATAGCAAAAATGGACATAAAATAAGTAGTAAGATTTATTACTAAGTGAAAAAATGTCAACAAACTAAAAAAAAACAAAAAAACACTTGTTTTCAAGACACATTCTCTGAAGAGAGAACCATCTTAGTTTTTATTTACATTTTTCATGTTATATATAATGTTAAGTATCACTTTCCAGAATATTTCCATTGTACACTATGCCGGAGTGCCTAAAACTTCCACAGCTGGTCAGCACAGCGGAGTATGTGCTTGATGGCTCAGGCCATTCAGTCGTGTAAATGATCTGCTCTCATCCAGGATAAAATCTATGTACATCTGCACAAGAGTATCTAAAGCTGCATCTAAAGCTTTTTCTGGCCCTACTAGGCAGAATTACTCTGCAACATGCATTAGACTGATTTGTCATTAAATGTGAGGCTATAGAGGAGTTGAAGATAGAGAATCTGGTGGAGGATTGAGTAGCTGTATCAGCTTTTAAGATCTGTATGTACAATAATGCCATAGTTGCATTAGTGTATTTAAGTTTGAATTAAATATTGCTTTGTGTATATGAGTTAGAGAGTTGGAGAGAGATCCAGTATGCTGAGTATTAATAGCCATTAGGGCACTAATAGGCTTTCTGGATTTCCCATCATCCCACCTAACCAGCGGGAATCCAGGACATCGTCACACACAAAACATGGGCTTCACCCACTACCATCACCAAACATCATCCAACATGTATCAGATATCTGAGTCTGACCGACTTTGATTTATAACTATTTGTGAGCCGAATGTCAGTAATCCATTCATATTTCATACTGCCCTTACAGAGTCATTTGTCATTTAGACATAATTATTTTATTACAATTTTTGCTACGACACTAAATTTTAATAAATGTTGACTTCTAAAAAGGAAAATAAAAGACAAATGACAGTTTTCTTGAGGTGGCACAAACACAAACCACTTTCATTAAACATTCAATTTTTCAAACGTTCCATGCACAGCTTTCTGCAAAATTATGTAGTTGTCTACTGCATAGCAAAAATAAAATTATTTAAAAATGTGCCATAACAGCTCTGTTTTTCTTTATTTATAGATACCAATAAAAGCCATGCATTAGAAATTAGACCTCTTCAGTTAGTAAATAATAGTTTAAGATTTATGCTCACATTACTGTAGTTGTAGTACTGAAAAGAATTTGTAATTCTGACTTTACTATAACCACTAATGAAGAATGACAGCTACTAAATAGCAATAACATATACAATAAATGACTGCTCTGAAGAAAAATAAATAATAAATAAATAAAAAAAAAAGCAGGAATGAATAAGAGAAATAACTGAATTTACATCGTGGTCCACAAAGTTCTTAAAAAGTATGAAAGGGGTGTCTGTTATTGGGACAATACTAGTGGACAGACTTTCAAATGAAAGCAATAGACTGATATTTTTGACTTGCACTTGCGGCAGAGTCAACACAGGCATGGGCCAATAAGCACACACTTACCCCTCCGTGAAGAGGCAGACAGATTAGGGAAGGTTGGTAATCTGATTATACTGTCGAGTACAACCAACCTGTCTTATCATTAATCACAGACACCGTTGCTCTTAACATGGATACATATGACTCTGTTGTATTATATACTACATACAAGATGATTGAGACTGTGAGACTTTAGGAAATGTGTCATTTTTTTTAAAACTTGGCATTCAAATTCCAGTATATGCAGTATATGCTTACAAGTTGCTTTAAAATATTTCTTTACGAACAATATTCAGAACCAATTCTTTTTTTGACACAATATTGAAATGATCAATAAAAAAACTTAATATTCATTATGGATTATTTTTAATATTATAATCAGTTTTTATGGCGTTGAGAAATTATTAAACAATACAGGTTGTTGTTTTTTTTAACAGCACTGCTATTAGTCAATGAAAAAAAATTAACCTAAAAATGGTAACATTTTAACTGGTTTTCATTAATCATTAACATCACTGAATCAACCAAAATACATTAATTTACACCAACATTTATCCCAACAAAGCTAAATTTTATCAGGTAGAAATGGCTCTTTAAAGTAACAATTTCTGGTGAAAAATCTGAAAGTAGTGCCATTTATTGGTAGACACAAAATTAAAATAAAATTAAAAAAAATTTTTTAAGTTGATTAGTGTGAATATCTGTTTTACACACACACACACACACACACACACACACACACACACACACACACACACATGCGCACACATATTGGTCAAACTGATTACTGATAATCAGTTTCCACTATAAACTATAGTTTAAGGTTGTATTGCATTAGAGGCTCATCTCTCATCTCACAGTCAATGTCATTGTGAATTCATTTCACCAGTGGCCTGAATTTTGTCGCTGCTCATAATTAATAGTATATTATGAAATCCTTGGACTGTTCAAATCATGCAAACTCTCTCTTACTGCTTCCATCCTTAACTTAACTAGTCATTTAAAGTGCAAATCATCAGAAGGTGCCACCAATCATCTATCAGAAAAAGCACGACCGCTGTAATAAGACTAGGACAGACAGTACATTATCGTTTGTAGATATAAAAAGAGGAAAAGTTACCTTAAAGACTTCTGAGAAGAACCCGGAACCGATTTTTTCACAGAAAAAATCGTCAATTCGTGCCAGGCTGGACACGGCACTTCGCAGAGCCCGGTACGATGACGGCCGGATCCGGTTAGGCCCGTAAAGGGCATGCAGAGGGGGTTCACATGTTTCTTGGTTGTCATCTTGATCCATTATGATGTCCTTTAACATCAAAGGGTCCTTTAACGCAACCAAGTCCAAATATCCATATCTCGCGTCAGATGCACTACAAATAATCACTTACAAAAACAACTCAATAACTAATGAAAGATCGTACAATGTTGTAAACCACATAAAACTACCCGATTAAATATTCCCCAAAAAGGGTAAATGAACGCAAAAGATGAAAAGTGCGCTCGAGCTCTTTCCCGAGAGATGCGGTTGCCATGGTTCATTTTCCGGTCGCTCGCGCGGTCCTTATTTCAGCCTACAATCCAGAAAGGTCGCGCGTTATCGCCGTTAGTTCTGATAAACAGATCTGCCCTCTCCAATATCTGTAGCTGTAGCCGGTAGCTTCAATCCCAACGGCTTTTACAAACAAACCACCTGCAAAAAAGGTTAAATATGGTTTAAAAATAAGTAATGTATAAATCACCTGAAGCTCAATAAACGGCGACAGTAAGACTGAGTAAAATTGTGCTATCGATATGGAGAGATGCAGCTTTAATGTCTACGAGAAAAATCTTATTGAAACCTCTTTAGATAAACATAGAATACGGCAAAATAATTCCAAGGGCTAGAAGAAATGCGGTGTATCCGCACCATCTGTCACAGACAGGATCCATTGCGGATTGTTGCTGAAATGACATGACCGCTAAAGGGCTTGCTCTGAATGCAATTTGCTTTTCACCTTTATTCATTTTCAAAGCGAATACCGTTTCGCTGACTTAGCTGGTTATTATTTTCTATAAGACATGCGATATTATAATAAAGTGTCATGCACATGCAACCGGGGACGGCATGCACGTAGCCGGGCCCATGCGGCTGCCCTGGGGTATGATGGCACTGTAACGTTACCTGATTTTAGCAGGATCGAAGAAAAGACTTTCTCGTTTGGGCACAAACGTTGCATTTAGCAGATCTTCAGTGTTTTGTCAACAACATCTCATTCGCTAGCTGTCACCCTCCGTCTCGGCCATAGTGAAACGCTTATGCCGCTTGTAAATTTGCCCGTTCATTGGTGAAGAATAGGGGCAGGTCTTGGCAAGGCTGGACATTGCGCGTCGAGCATGCGCAGTAAATGCTCCAACGTGTGCCAGTGTGATTCTGCACTATTGCGATTCTGCATTGCATTCTTCGTTTTGTTTCCATAAAACGGTCGGACGCCACACGCTGCAAGTCATGTAAATCGTAGCTTAACTGAGTTTGAAAGCGCCCACTAAGCACATCAAAAATAAGTTTTTACATTTGCATGTATTTGTGATATGAGCTTTCGTGATTTGGCTTCTGATTGGCCGCATTATACATCAATCAAGCTCTCGAGCCAATGAGCGGCCAGTGCGCTGGCGTGGCTGAACTATGATGTCATCTTCACATTTCGTGTCACTCTGCAACGAGGTTCATTAAGATGCAGTCAGTGCTGTGGATGAAATCGTCGTCGTGAGTCAGCAGTACAAGAACAGGCCACTGACCCACTATTTGAAATTGAAGTATTGCATCACATCAATATCAATTCACTGTTGTGCAGTTGTTTCTATGCTTCTTCTGTCATTCGAACGAAGCCACTATTCTTTTACCATCTAAACTAAATCAGACGACTGCTGGGAAATAAGTGACATTTTTTAAAACCTACAGCCCAATGAATTTTCTCGTATGTTTAACCTGAAATATAAGATTATGTATTATATAAGTGTTTTTTTTTATTTTCTTTTTTTTAGTTAAGTTGAGAAGTTTGTAAATATTATTGTATTAGTATTTAATAGCGTCAAATAGCAAACGTTTAGCTACTTGCATATAACTCGAACTCTCTGTTAAAACATGAACTAACTAAGTGTGATAAAAGGAGAAAAAATATTTGCATCATTTATGTGAAATTTTGTTTGAACATATGATTATAAGATTTTTTTTTTTTACATATAAAATGAGAATCGCCAGTATGAGCTCCACTGACTTTTAATTGATTTAAATTCCTTTGAATGTATGATGACAATCAAACTGTCCAAATTGATGAAATCTACATTTTTAACAAAACAACCCCAAAGCAATATTAATATTACTATGGAATGTCAAACAAAATATGTTAATTTTACCTGCATACATTTTCAATTTCAGATAAAAACAAATAAATAAATAAAACATCAACTGAATCCCATGCCATGTTTCATCAATAGGTGGCAGCAGAGTAAAATGTGTGCTTCATACTCTCATTCATTTCTCTTTAAACTTTTTGGTTTAGTTCAATTGATATGAGGTACGATATTTGATGTGTCATTTACATCTGTTGCTTATTTATAGTGTGTTTGTGTGTGCATATTTATGTGTCAATAAAATTCAGTTCTAAAAGAGTGTGAGAGCTACACATATTTTAGTTCACTCTTAATTTGTCACCTTTAAGTGGAAAGATTCAGAAGAAAGTGCTTGTTTTTGCAGAATGTAATGTGCGCATGCAGAATGTATTCTTCATTGACTGGCTTGAATTAATAAAGAAAACTGACCTATATTTAATATGTTTGTCAAAATGTGCAGTATAGCCTATACAGCACACTGAGATGAGTGTACCATAGTCTTTGGTATTACATTCAAGAATTTAAAGACCTCCATTTGACCTTACTTTTCTAAATGGAAGAATGAACTGGAAACGATGTCATTAATTCTGTGATTTTATTTTTTAAATAAAAATATTCATTTATTTTCATTTTTGGATTAACAATGCAATAAACAGCTGTTTATTTTTGCACTGATAACTTTTTGCCATTTGCTGAATAAACATGTAAAGCAATGAGATCATGTGACATTGTAGCATGCGTATTTTGATTTATTTATTTGTTTGTTTTGTATGGTATTCCACATATAGCTTTTTTAATGACTAAATTTCAATACATCCAATTCAATATATAGGAATTTTTTTTAGCCTTTCCTCAGTCTTTTTGTGTGTGTGTGTTTTTTTATTTTATTTTTTTTATTTAATGCTCAAAAATCAAGAACAGTAGCCTTTCCTCAGACGACCGAGAGCTGAATAGAACGTTGACAGTGTATCTCACGCGCGGTTCATTTGAATTAGGGGTGTTCGGTTCCAGGTTTTTCGGAGTCGACTCCGACTCCGACTCCATTTAGCGTAACTGCCGAAATTATTTAGCAGTGACATTACCTTTAAATGAGCTATAAATTTGTCACATTATAATGGTCAGGGGATGGCGCTATTGTCTTAAACAGCACTGATATTAAAAATACATTTACATTTAGTCATTTAGCAGACGCTTTTATCCAAAGCGACTTACAAATGAGGACAATGGAAGCAATGAAAATCAACAAAAGAGCAATGATATGCAAGTGCTATAACAAGCCTCAGGTAGCTTAACCCAGTACACGTAGCAAGGTTTTTTTTTTTAAATTAAATTATTAATTAATATTATTTAATTTCTTTATAGCCAATAGGCTAATAAATAAAAAGAAAACAGATAGAATAGAAAAAGAATAGAGCAAGCTAGTGTTAGAGGCCTTTTGTTGCTTTTGTTAGTTGTATAATAAATAAAAAGAAAACAAATATATTAGAAAAGCTAGTGTTAGTGTTTTTTTTTTTTTTTTTTTTTTTTTTTAGAAAATGAGTAAATGCATGCAAACTTATTGATTTGTTTATTCTTGTTTATTATGTGAGTTTTTAATGATTTAAGGTTAATGATTGAACACAAATAGCCTAGGTTAACCATGGAAAACCAAATTGTATTGCATTAAACATAGCATAACAACATCGATTAAACTACAAAGCTGTCACAGAAGCATGTATAATTACAAACTAAATTTACTATGACTGTTATTTATTTCTAAAGTAACCTTCACGAAGGATAAAAGTATGGGGAAAAGTCGTTTCTGCGACAACTCCAGCTATCCGACGCACGCGTGCATGGCCACTAAGATGTGAGAATCAGTGAAGACATCTGCGATTTCGGAGTTGACTCGACAACGGGAGTCGATTCCAGCGCTTTTCAGAGTCGAGGAATCGACTCTTTTGGAGTCGACTCCCCATCCCTAATTTGAATATTCCATAGTAAATTCACTAGATAGTTATCCACTGCTCGTTCTGCAGTTAATAATTTCCATAGTTCATTGTTTCCCAAGTGGATAGCGATTATCATGGGACAGAAGAGAAAACTGAGTTCTCACAGCGTTCAGGTGTAGGCTACAACTTCCATCAAAGTACACCCCCCAACATCCAGCACTAATCAGCCCGTTAGTGTTGGTGAGGGAAATGCCGGAGAGAAAGCGGATGAGGAAGGATTGTTTTGAGACGCTGCCCTCTCCTCATTTCTTTGTCTGAAGAGGGAGCTCAAGTCAGGGTCAGCAAGTGGAGGACCAAGCTGCTTTCAGTGGCCACGAAGTCCTCCCGTCTGCAAACCAGCAGGTTTGCTTATTATTATTAATAATAATAATGGATAACTTTTATCTCACTATAGCAGATTGTTTTATATCACTCCGTTTTAGGTCCTCTTAGTGTATATAATGTCTAGTATTTTGTGAGCTTGACATGTTTCAATTGTTATTGTAACTTTTTTTTCTGTTGATCAGGTGGCAGTGAAAATTGCCAGAAAGCCAAGGAGGATGGAATAATTCAACATTGTAAGCAGGCTATGCTCGCTATGTTTTTTCACTGTTTAATATTTTAAAACATTTAGTCCAAGACTGGGCTAAATCATTATTTTTGAAAGCACGTCCATCTAACAGTCATACAAATGATCTTTCTTCTAGTCTTGTCATCCTGCACCCCTTCCATTAGAGGCTTATTAATCCTCGCTAATAAGGGCTCTGAAGTACCAGAGATCATTTGACTTCTGGACTGGCAGGACCAGCTTGACCAGTATGTCATGGTCTTTGAAAATTCCTCACCCTGAGAAGATCTGGTGGACTTCGTGGAGCTGTATCAAGGAGGTCAGGCTCAGTGAGAATTTTATGAGAAATTTTATGAATTTGTTTTGATATGTGAATTCAAAACTGTTCTGTGTGGACAAAACCCCTGATTGCTGTTTTTTCTTTTGTGTGTGCATCGTCAGCCCAGTGTTAGTAAGGGAAATGACAGTCAGGAGAGAAAAAGCAAAAAGAGTAGTCAGGGTCAGCAAGTGCAAGACCAGGCTACTGCAACAGTATATGAGAGAAGTGCTGATGGCAAATCGACTGAACATAGTAGGACAATGTGTAACTGCTCTGTGCATCAAAAAACCTTTAACTTAAATATAGGTATCCAGTAATGAAGTCTTAATCAATTAATTATAGGAACTCTTCTGTTTATAAAAAGATCTGTAATTGTAGTTGTGATGTGTAATTAATTTCCATAAGTAAAAATACAAACCAGTATGCATTATATGAAAATCCTGTTGATTAGTTTGATTAAGAATTTATTCCAGGACGTGTGTTAAAATCTTTCAATGCAGATGAAACTGAGAGGATAACTGTTGTACGACTCCTGTGAAAGTACACCCTCAAAATGCAGTAAAAGAGTATCAGCCTGTTAGTTTTGATGAGGAAGATGAGAGGCCTGAGAGAAAGAACAGGAGGACGGATAATGCTGAGGTGTCCTCTCTACTTGTTTTTGACCAGAGGGGCAGCACAGGTCAAGGTCAGGCTCAGCAGGACCAGGCTGCTGTGCCATTACATGAGCATCGCACTGAAGGTAAACAAAATATCCTTGTTTTGCAAATAAATATAATCCTAATAAAAAAATGTACAATTTTGTAATATGTAATATTCAATTATTATTTGGTTGAACCATGTTTTTGGTTAATGTTTCCTGCTTTAGATCACAGACTTCAACAGAACGTTGACCATGGTCTTCAGGAGGACTTAAAGTCCCTCCTCCTGAAAATCAGGAGAACATTTTGAGCCGGAATGAAATTGGCAGAATGCTTGGTCAAGGAGGATTTGGCAGCGTCTATGAAGGGAAACGCCTGGAGGTTGGCCTTGAGGTATTGTTATTTTATAATATTTAGCTAGAAAATTGTTTTTTTTCTCACTCTGTCCATTTCAAGTCCTCTTGTTAGTGAAATATTTAAAATTTAAGTGTGACTAATTTTTCATTTTGTTCATCAGGTGGCAGTTAAATTTGACAGAAAGCCAAGGAACATGGAATACATCAGCATTGTAAGTAGACTGCGCTTTCTATGTTTATTCACAGTTTTAAATGGAAAACATGTAAACATTTGTCCAAGACTGGACTAAATCCTTATTTAAGAAAGTATCTTCATCTAACTATCATAAAAATGATCTTTCTTCTAGCCTGGACATTCTGAACCCCTTCCATTAGAGGTCGGCCTATTAATCTTGGTCAGTAAGGACCCCAAAGTTCCTCAAATCATTCAACTGTTAGACTGGCAGCCGCAGGACCAGCCTGATCAGTACATCATGATTCTGGAACGCCCCTCACTCTGCGAAGATCTGTTTGATCTGTGGAGGCACACTCAATGAGGACACAGCACGACTTGTCATGTGGCAGGCAACGCACGCGGCTCACATGTGCATTTGGTGTGGAGTGTTTCACCAAGACACCAAGCTGGACAACCTGCTGATCAATCCAGAAACACTCGAGGTCAAACTGATCGACTTCGTGTGTGGGTGTCTGCTGAGAGAATCTGGCTATGACGTCTTCTGTGGTATGTATTATGCATCAAAGCTCTATTTTAGGATTCTAGTTTTGAAACCATTTCCCACTGTTTTAAATCAAATAGCACTGTTTTTTGCATGCTAATCGATACTGTGTAAACTTCTGGTTCCTTCAGGCACAGAAGAGTACTTCCCCCCTGAGTATGACATGGAGGGCAGGTACCACGGGAAACCTGCTACCGTATGGCCACTAGGAGTGCTCTTATTTGCAATGGTGTGTGGACACTTTCCAGAGCCCAACGACCTGTTGTCGATAGCTTTGAGTGTATGGGTTGAGCCTGGCTTGTCAACCGGTAAGATGGCATACATCACAACAAAAAGACCAATTGTAATTCTTAATCATATAAAACATAAAAACAAGGCAATAAAACTAGAACAGTCAAATCTTACAGCTTATTACAAAGTGGGTGTAAAGTTAAAGGTTATAACCCAACTCTCATATCTCTCTCCCATTGTTTTACTCAGAATGCTGCCTTCTGATCCAGCGTCTCCTGCAGCAGGACCCAAGTCAGAGGATTGGATTGGAGGAAATCCGTAGAGTTTCCCCAGTCTTTCTTCAGCCAGCTTAGTGTCTGGCAGGCTGACGTGAGTGGCCATCCCTCCCTCCACACCTGGGAAACATTAGTGTCTGGTGGTGTCACCTGTCATCGTGGTCCCAGAAGTTCCTCTCATGGCCATTTCAGAGGTTCCTGTCAAAGTCCTTCCTGCCACAGCCACCCCAGAAGATTCTGCATTGGCTGGCCGAGAAGTTCCTGTCTCAGCCTCTCAATCGCTCAGCTTTTTAGCATCTGGCGGGCTGACATGTGTGGCCTCTCCATGTCTTAGCATCTTGCAAGGCTCCCAAGCCTTAGTAGCATCTGGTGCCTTGGCTTGAGGCAGTAATATCTGCTTTAGGCGGTATTACTTGCTTTGTGGTGACCACATACAACATAGAGAATACAGGACAATGTAGTTATCGTACAATTGCAAATTTTTCACTATATATTTTATGTAATAACTACATACTACATATTGTATACAATTGTATATGTATTTTCATATATAATAAAACAAAGGTAAAAAAATGTAAACATATTTCTGAGTGATTATATATCATAACAGCGTAGATTATACGAGTGGTTCTTAAACCTGTCCTGGGGAACCCCCTATACGTTTTGGATGTCTCCCTCATCAGTCACACACTCCTTAGTCCTCATAATCTTCATAATACAGCTATCAAAAATATTATACATATCGAATGATTTGGCATATTTAGTCTAAATGAATGATGTTTTTTTAATCATAAAACTTGCATTGTATTCAAAATTTCACTTCCTGTTATTCCAAACCAAATTCCAACTAATTGTAATTAATTATAAATAAGACAAATCTAAAAATGCAGATTTTTCAGAACCCTCTTTTAAAAATGATTTACGGAATATTTATATGCATTGAATCATTTTTCTCATGTTTCTTATTTTCCAATATCAGATTGAGAGGTTTGGAAACACCTTCTAAATATATATTTTATTATCACAGAAACATTAACCATATTTCACATACATAGGCTATATATATATATATATATATATATATATAAGATAGATAGGTAGATAGAACAGTATATGTCTAAGATATATTTCAGAATATTGCTTTGAATCAAAGACCCATTCCTACTGGTTATTTCAGGCTGAGTCTAGACCTCTGGTTGATCTCTCCAGTGACAACAGTGTCATCTTTACTATAAATTCAGTGAAGTTCGTTCAAACTTCTGAATAATGCATGACTTTGTAACATTAACCTCCATGTATCCAACTGCAAGGATTCAGTAACACCGCTCTTCATGTAGAGGGCAGTGAAGAGCTCATTCCTGTTTCACTTTGAAACCTAGCTGCGCACTGGTGTCTTTGCTGCTCATTGACGATGGCTTTGACCCGGTTCGAGCGGTTTTTGGGCCGATTGCTTCGAGCTGTGGTGTGGATGCTCTTCGCCGCTTTTAAGTTATTTGCACCCCAGCAGAGGCATGGAGTTTCGCGACTCCCACCCATCACTAACCCACTTCTGCTGCTCTCAGCGTTGCAGCTTGCCCGAAAGATTCGCCGGAAAGAAGTAAGATATAAATAAAAACTGCCTAGACTTCATGGCGTGATATATATAATTAACAGCATAACCGTAATGATATGTTAGTTACTCTTTGATTGACGCTACGGTAAAGATCTTGTTTCACACCCTCATGAGGAAGAGATGCGACAAGGTGAATTGTAATGAATGCTGGGAGTTGTAGTTGTTTCAACACAGTTTATACAGTTTTATAGCATAGTTTATTAACATAAGAGTTCGTCTTCTGATCATAGTTATTTTTAATGTAGGTAATCAGAGTGGGACCCGTATTTGCATTGGCACACTAGTTTAGATGAATTCATGAGTTTCCAAGGCTGTTCAAAGGTCAGCAGTAGTTATGAAATCAATAGCTATATTGTCTAGGGCTTAAAGTCTCCTATATGTAGCCTATGTGTATCAAACAACAAGTTATTTCGTCTGAAAATAAGGGTTATTTTCAATTTCCTCATTTGCTTGTACCAAAAAAAAAAAAAAAAAAATCAACAAAAAATAATTATTATTCTCACATTAAATGATAGATATAATATATAGTAGTTTATTTACATTTAACATTATGGATTAGTAACAATTTTAATAATCAGGAAAAAGTATTATATTGAATAAAAGTATTATATATATATATATATATATATGTATATATATGTATATGTATGTGTATGTATAATTATAATTTTTTTATTTTTGAGAACAGACAAATATAACAGTGCAGTGTGCACATTTATTTATTTTTTTCTAGGCATTTAGCTCCATGATTCATATTCACAGTACACTTGACCTAGGTTTTCAATCTGCATTTTTCTATGTTTGTCTTTCAGTTAAGTACCCACAACCAATGTTGCATGTTTTACTGCATTATGCAGCCTAAACACTTACTGATTTCCTTCCAATTTGTCACTAGGTAACAAGTGTTGAAGTGGTCCAGGCCTACATTGACCGCATTCAGGAAGTGAACCCACTTATCAATGCCATGGTCAAAGACAGGTAAGTGAGTTCAAGTGTAAAATCAACATACAGTGCTGCTTGAAAGTTTGTGAACCCTTTAGAATTTTCTATATTTCTGCATAAATATGACCCAAAACATCATCAGATCTTCATATAAGTCCTGAGAGTTGACAAAGAGAACAGAATTAAACAAGTTAGAGAAAAATATTTTCTTTGTCATTTATTTATTGAGAAAAATTATCCAGTGTTACATACACTATATTGCTAAAAGTATTGAGTCACCCCCTTCTAATGAACAGGTTTGACTACTTTAGTCATTTCCATGAGTACAAATCTTAATGTTTAAACATATAATGATCTTCTAGGGAATTGTGTGCTTCAAATTTTAAAGCAACAGTTTGGACAGGACCCTTTTCTATTCTAACATGACAATGCCTCTGTGTATAAGGCAAGGTTCAAAAAGAAATGATTGATTTAGTCAGTGTGGAAGAACTTGACTGGTCTGCTGAAAGCCAAGTCATTATTCATGCATTTAAAAATTGTATTTCCATCTCTGTTGCAACAGTTTTGGAAATGTCTAAAATGACTGTACCCATATGTACAAGTCATTGGTGTTTGGTAAAGAGTTTTTGGTTCAAGGTCTGCATTTAAAGTCACACCAGAGGTGTTCAGCTTGGATTAGGACTTGGCTTTCAGCAGACCAGTCAAGTTCTTCCACACTGACTAAATCAATCATTTCTTTTTGAACCTTGCCTTATACACAGAGGCATTGTCATGTTAGAATAGAAAAGGGTCCTGTCCAAACTGTTGCTTTAATATTTGAAGCACACAATTCCCTAGAAGATCATTATAGGCTTTAACATTAAGATTTGTACTCATGGAAATGACTAAAGTAGTCAAACCTGTTCATTATAAGGGAGTGACCCAATACTTTTGGCAATATAGTGTATCTGTGCGCTGCAAACGTATGCGAATCTCTTGGATTGGCAGTTAATGTTGATCAACAGGCTGGAAAAGGTTACAAAACCATCTCTAAAGAGTTTGGACTCCACAAATCCACAGTCAGACAGATTGTGTACAAATGGAGGAAATTCAAGACCACTGTTACCTTCCCGAGAAGTGGTCAACCAGCAAAGATCACTCCAAAGCAGAACGTGTAATAGTCTGCGAGGTTGCAAAAGTTCCCAGAGTAACTTCTAAGCAACTAAAGGCCTTTCTCACATTGGCTAATGTTAATGTTCATGAGCCCACCATCAGGAGAACACTGAGCAACCATGGTGTGCATGGCAGAGTTGCAAGAAGAAAGCCACAGAAAATTGCTTGCTAAAGATCATGTGGACAAGCCAGAGGACTATTGGAGAAAGGTTTAATGGATGGATGAAACCAAAATAGAACGTATTGGTTTAAATGAGAAGCTATTATGCTCGGAGAAAAGAACACGCTGCATTCCAGCTTAAGAATCTTATCCCATCTGTGAAACATGGTGGTGCTGGTATCATGGCTTGGGCCTGTTTTGCTGCATCTTGGCCAGGACCAGCCTGCCATCATTGATGGAACAATGAATTCTGAATTATACCAGCAAATTCTACAGGAAAACATCAGGACGTCTGTTTAAGAACAGAGTCTCAAGAGAACGTGAGTCATGCAGCAAGACAACAACCCCAAGCACTCAAGTCATTCTGCAAAGAATTGTTAAAGAAGAACAAAGTTAATGTCTAGGAATGGCTGAGTCAAAGTTCAGACCTTAATCCAATTAAAAATGTTGTGGAAGGACCTAAGCAAGCAGTTCATTGGAGGAAACCCACCAACATCACAGAGTTTAAGTGGTTCTGCACTAAGGAATGGGCTAAAACTCCTACATGTTATTGTGCAGGACTGATCAGCATTTACAAGAAACTTTACCTTCAGTTACTGCAGCAAAATGGGGTCACACCAGATACTGAAATCAAAGATTCACATACTTTTGCAACGCACAGATATGTAACACTGGATAATTTTTCTCAATAAATAAATGACAAAGAAAATATTTTTCTCTCACTTGTTTGATTCGGTTCTCTTTGTCAACTTTCAGGACTTGTATGAAAATCTGATGATGTTTTGGGTCAAATTTATGCAGAAATATAGAGAATTCTAAAGGGTTCACAAACTTTCAAGCGGCACTGTATATTTTGTTCTGATTCTGAAAACACATTCTTATTTCTTCAGGTTTTCTGCAGCGCTTCAGGAAGCTGCACAGGTTGACAAACTAATAGAGGAGGAGACGGGAGGAGAGGAGGTGCTGGAGGACAGGCTACCTCTGCTTGGAGTACCCATCACTATTAAAGAGGCCTTTGCCCTGCAAGGTATGCTATTTTTAGCAAATCCTTCATTCCAAAATGATATATATCTGTAGGATAACACATTTTGTTTTCTCCCTAACAGGCATGCCTAACTCGACAGGGCTGTTGACCAGACGGGATCTGGTTTCAGGAGTAGATGCCCCATCTGTTGCCCTGTTGAAGAGGGCAGGAGCGATTCCACTGGGTGTGACTAACTGCAGTGAGCTCTGTATGTGGCTAGAGTCCCACAACCACCTCTATGGCATCACTAACAACCCCTATGACTTTGAGAGAATTGCAGGCGGCAGTTCAGGTCATTTTTACACACATACACACATCCTGACACTTTAATCAAAGTAAAACTGACAGAAAAATCCAATCCATAGTCAATCTTATTTCAAATATTAAACAATTTGCTGGCCTGTTTGTTCAGTTTTATGCACTTTTAGCTGTTTTGCATCTGTTAAAGGTGCTGTCTGTAATTTTAACTTAAATGACATTTTAAAATAAATTTAAATACAAATGAAATATTAATTCAAACTAATGCATTATTAAATACCTTTTACCCCTGAATAAATGAATAGTTAAAAATAGTTAAAAGTGTAAAATAATAAAAAGGATAAAAGATTCAGTCAATATGGGTCTTAAAAAGTCTTAATTCGCCCTTCCACAAATTAAAGACTTTAAAAAAAGTGTCGATTCAGATCAGAAAGTCTTAAATTTATAAAGTATCCTCCTAAGTATTTTTGACTTGTTTTCCAGTACAAATATCTAAACAGCCTGAGAATCAAAATGAAGATAAAAAAAAATAGCAGAATAGAAATTTAACAAAATTAAGTGTGTTAAATAAGTTTATGCTTAAAATAAGAACAAATATCTGTCAGTGAGGTATGAAAACTTTTTTTCCCTTTGAATTATGTTGATTTTTTAAGCCTGTTGGCAGATTAGCTCACTTCGTTTTAATGAGTTTCTAAGAAAATAAGACTTCCTGCGTCATTTTGCTTCTCAAGTAAATGTATCTTGATTTATGAATCTTTAGAACGGAACTGGAAATCAAGAAAAAATATTGAGGAAGAACAATTTTTTTGCAGTGCGATAAGAAGGTACAGTAATGGCTTGTTTCCACCGAGCGGTACCATACCACTTTTTAGTACCCTTCCGTTGGGGTACCTAGCACAGCAAAGGGTACCAAAAGGGTGGAGCTAAACTCACTGCTGAACATTGATTGGTTGACTAGAATCTTCTCTTGTGCGTGATACAAGGGGATAAAGCTTCTCCTTCACTCGTTCCGCTCTGCTGTCCGTGAGTGTTGGCCTTATTTACATCAGAGTGCGCAAACACAAAAAAATAGCCGTTTCTCAATATGCCTTTTTTTCTGTTCTTTTGTGAAACTTGTGAAACGTCATTGCCCAAAAACCCATATAATTTTCAAAATATTACTGTTACTGTGTCATGAAATGTAGTTTTAAGAGTTTTTCAGGTTAGAATGTAGTTGTTTATAACTAAAATCTGCGGGTTTATTTATAAAGATAGCGCCTATTTAAGACTTGCTATGCCGATTTCTGAGCTCCAGGCAATCACTGGGCGCTCAGTGCTCATGCATAGAGCAGCCTTAGCTCGGCTAGTCCTTACGGCATTTGTCGCTGGCTCTGACGTCTCTGTGGTGATTAAACACGAGATACAATTCGTTTTGGGTATATTTAACAGGCATTCGTGGTCTCATAAATCTATTATTTGTTCCTGGTCATATTGCTTTGGCTGAGCACAAAGTTATGTTTAACTGTATATATTTATTTTGAACTTTACCGTAGTAGGCTACAGCGCTGACTTTGTTGCATGCGTTTGACTGAATTGTTTGCTTTTGTCTTTATTTCCTCTTATATAAGCCTCTTATGCTTTATCGTCGATCGCTTATCAAGTAAGGGTACTGTTGGCGGTGGAAACGCAAGCTGGATCAGGGTGTTCGGTCCCGAATCGTACCGTACTGTGCTGTACTGACCCGTACCACTCAGTGGAAACGAGTCATAAAAATTCTTTCCATATTCTAGTCAAGCTTTGTTTGTAATATTAATTAAAAATGGAAAAATTGGAAGTTGTATATTTAAACTGTTGGTAATACAATTCATTTTCTACTTCCAGGACATTTACATTTAGAGATCATACCGTGTTCCCTTCAATTTGGTCCTTAAATTCTATTTACTTGGCCTTAATAAGATGTTTAAAATGACCTTGATGGTGTTAACATGACCTTTGTAAAACCTGCAAAAAAATGTATGCTTTAACAGCTGTAAAACCACAAGATCACATCACATGACCAGCCAGGGCATACAATATTCCCTGTATCTCTGTAATCCTATTTCTTTCGGACACTTTTGCTCACAGAAGAAATTCATAATAGCTGACTGTGAATAGTGGACTGCATTTTTTAAACTGCATCTGTAACTGAAAACTATTGCCTTTAAGCAATATTTGACCTCCAGGGCAACATGAATTAAAATGAAATGTAATTAATAATCTCAATTGTAGGAGGTGAAGGCAGTATATTGGGTGCTGGTGCCTCTGTGATTGGAGTTGGGTCGGATATTGGGGGTAGTATCCGTATTCCCTGCTTTTTCAATGGCATCTTCGGACACAAGCCATCAACAGGTAAGAAGAATAGGTGTAGTTGTTTGCATGTATTGGTAAGTAGAATAATGGAGACACAGATGGAGTGCATGGTTTCACATATTGTAGTAATGTTAATTAAGGTTATGAGGAACACAGACTACATTTGGTTTTCTCTGTACATACAGGTATCGTAAGCAATGATGGTCAGTATCCACCCGCCTCTGGACTGCAGATGGGATTTCTGTGTACAGGACCCATGTGCCGCTATGCTGAAGACCTGATTCCCATGCTAAGCATCATGGGAGGACCCAATGCAAATAAGTAATAGACTACGCTATTTACAAAATGACTACACAGATATGATCATCACAACAACACTGTAAGAAATATGAGCTTTACATAAATGTAATATACACTACTACTCAAAAGTTTGTGGTCTGTTAGAGGTGTTTTTAAAAACATTAGTCTGCTATGCTAATCAAAGCTGATATTTAACTGAAATACAGTAAAACAGAAAATATTGTGAAATTTCTCATGCTTTCTCACTTTTAGATTTCGGCATTTACCAGACGCTTTTATCCAAAGCCACTTACAAAAGAGGACTTAGGCCACTTACAGCAATTTGTCTAAAAGCCAACAATATCCATAATACACAATGCCAAGTTTATTATACAACTAGATTAAGAAGCAAACCAGGGAATAGTAGGAATGCAGAGAGTGCAGTGTGTGTAATGGCACTGGATAAAGGAGAAGTCCACTTCCAGAACAAAAATGTACAGATTATTTACTCACCCCCTTGTCATCCAAGATGTTCATTTCTTTCTTTCTTCAGTCGTAAAAGAAATTGTTTTTTTGAGAAAAGCATTACAGGATTCTTCTCCATACAGTGGACCTCTATGGTGGCCGTGAGTTTGAACTTCCAAAATGGACTGAAAGAACATGCAAATTCACTCTCTGACAGCAGATGGCGCTTATGGCCTCAATTTAGAGTTCCTTTGGTTACTGCTGTAAATAAAACTGCTTTGCTGTGCTTATGAACACGGAGGTCAAAAGAAAAAGAAAATGCCATCTAAAATTTTCTGAAAAGAGTTCCCCCCCCAATTCATTATTTATATTTTTCTTCCTATATTTCGAGCATTGTGAACAGTGGTATTGCGCTGCCTGCTACAGTATTTTCTTTCTTTGTGTCCATGTTCTGCGTCTCTGTCCTGTGTTAATGCCCCTCTACAGACTTTCATGTGTTTGGAGCAAAAACTATCCGGTTCTAATTTATGTCTGATCGAGCAGGGCATCTCTCTCTCTCTGATGAAGCAGTAACGACAGCGGGGGAAAAAAATATTTGTCTGTCCATCCAATGAAATCTATGAATATGTAACGGTATCCACGGTATAGCAAAATCCATATCATGGCACAACATGATACCTATAGTCACGTTATAGCACCCACCACTTCTCCATCTTCAAAATCGTCCTACATTGCTGCAGAAGTACAGACCCGGTGTTCACAAAGTGAACGTGCAAAGAAGATCAAACGCCCTTTACAAAAAAAGGCAAAATGTCCTTTTTTTGTAAAAAGTTGGAGGACAAAATGAAATGGGAGTTTTTCGACCTACCCTAACTGTCTTGAACCGGAGTGCACAGAGTACATGCAGAACTAGACAAGACGAGCATTTGAGGTTAAAAAGTATATAAATTGTAATTTCTTTTAGAAAATAACCGATCATTTCACTAGGTAAGACCCTTCTTCCTTGGGTGGGGTCGTTTAGAGACCTTTGAAGCTGTAAATAAGAGAGTGGAGTGGTTATATCCTTGTAGAAGAAGTATCTTCAGCTGCTTCTTAAAGGGATCCAAAAATGAAACTTCTGTCATCAATTACTCACCCTCATGTCGTTCCAAACCTGTAAGACCTTCATTCATCTTCGAACACAAATTACGGTATTTTTGGTGAAATATGAGAGCTTTCTGACCCTCCATAGACAGCAACAGAACTGACACATTCAAGGCCCAGAAAGGTAGAAAGGTGGACATCATTAAAATAATGATGGTTCAATTGGTTCAACCTTAATTTTATGAAGCTACGAGAATACTTTCTTTGAGCAAAGAAAACAAAAATAATGACTTTATTCAACAATTTCTTCTCTTCCGTGTCAGTTTTCGTTGCACGTTCATGAGTACCATTATGTATGCGTGTGGTGCTGCTGATGCATAGAACTATGGTTGAAGCACTGATGTCACATGGACTATTTTAATGATGTTCTTACTACCTTTCTGAGCCTTGTACTTGGTAGTTGTGGTGAGTAATTAATGACTATGCCTTTAAAAGTTGTGATGGTCTCATCTTGAGGGTCCAAAAGCATTCACTGCATGAAGCCTATTAGAATATAGAATGTATCCTCCTTACTGAATTAAAAATAGTAATTTCATTTAAAAAAAATGTACTTTATAAAATTCATTATTTTAATATTTAATTTAAAAAAATCGTACTGACCCCAAACTTTTGAACAGTGGTGTATTTCCATTATATTTTTGTATAATAGTTTGCCTTGCAACATATTGTTGTAATCTCTCAACTTATTTATTTTCATTTTGGTCAACTGCTGTTAGAAATGTCTCCTAAATGATCACTTCTCTTTCACTTCTGGTAGATTGGGTCTGTCTGCTGAAGTAGATTTGAAAAAGCTGAGGTTCTTCTCTGTTCCCCACAATGGAGGCTCTCATTTGGTCTCTCCAGTTGACGCACAGCTGCTTCAGGCACAGAAAATGGTAAGTGAGTGTGTGTGAATTGGCTTCAGCCAAATTATTTTCCTCTCATAATGGGCTTTTGGGTTTTTTAGGTGGTCAGACGTTTAGAGGCAGACCTTGGGGTCAAGGTCCAAGAGCTGTTTATCCCTCAGCTCAAATACTCATTTCAGATCTGGGGAACTATGATGGCCTCACCTGGCAAAGATGGAAAGGTGGGTTTTTTTGCCATTATAATTTTCATGTCTTCATCATATACAACATTGAATATATTGAATAAATGAATATATAGATATACTACATAAAATATTAAACTGAAATTTTTTAAAAGATGAAAGTCAGTTTCAGAGGATGACAAATGAGTTCATCAAAATGAACGAGAAGTTGAGACTTGACACTGAGAGATTGGCTAACTTTAGCTCTTCATTTCCATTCCATGGTTTTGCTATTGTGTAAATAATGGTGTTATGTGCAACATTATTCACTATTCTGTAAAACAGGTCTCGTCGTTTCTGGTTCAGGAAATCTCTTATATGTGCTTTGTTAAATATGGAGCTGTTTTATTTCAGATGCTTGGAGATACCAAAGATGATCATAACTGACGTCCATTACATATGCAGATTGATATCTGAAAGTTTTTTTTTTAATGTTTTTCTTCTTCTCACTAATAGAATTGAATTAGTTATAATTAAGTTTAGACGTCTGAGCTTAACCAGAGCATATTGTCTGTTATTCCTTTTTAGATAAGTATTTTCCTAATATAAGCGTATCATTTTTACATTGTATGTTATTGTACTGCATAACACGAATGATGTTCTAGTTGATTTTTTATGAGATTGTTTTGTAATTTCTTTCCCCATCTCAGCCTCCCACCACCTTTGCAGAGCTAATGAGTGAAGGCGGGAAGAAGGTTTGGCCAGTCTGGGAGCTGTTCAAGTGGTTTCTGGGGTTTTCTTCTCACACCTTAGCAGCAGTAGGTGTGTGACAGTGCAAATGAACTTGTGCACCTTTAACTGTGACTGACTGAATCACCCTTCCATCCATGTCTGATGAACTTTATTGGCATGAGATGCAAATCAATGCTGCCAATGTCCTCCTCTGTGACAAGCGTTTCCAAAAGTGTGCAGAATCGGCAAAGACTTGTTTTTGTTTTTTTCCCCTGGTGAATCTGAAGATGAATGCATGTGATAATAGTGTCCCTTTCTGTCTCTCTTTCTCAGGTCTGGCTCTAGTTGAGCTGTTCCAGAGTTCCCATCCATCTCCATTCATTCTGCAGCAGAAGGAGAGTCTGCAGCAGGAGCTGGAGGAGATGCTGGGCACAGACGGAGTGCTGCTATACCCCTCTCATCCCCAGATCGCTCCCAAACATCACCACCCAGTTTTCACACCCTTCAACTTCTCTTACACTGGTAAGTGTTGTTGGTTGTGATCTACTTATTATGGAGTTTGGGCTCTAAGTGGCTCTGTTCTCTGCAGGTATCTTTAATATCCTGGGTTTGCCAGTAACCCAGTGTCCATTAGGGCTGAGTGAAGAGGGTTTGCCCCTGGGCGTACAGATTGTGACGGGTAAATTACAGGACCGTCTCTCTTTGGCCACTGCCCTCTACCTGGAGAAAGCTTTTGGTGGCTGGAGAGAACCAGGCAAGTCAGCAGCCAAGCCTTAATCCACCTCATGCGTCTGCAACAACAGGACCACATGACCAACACATACTGTACCGCATATACAGCATGTGTAATCATCCAAAGCTTACTTACATTTATTCTTCCTTTTAAGTGCAGAGTGCATTTTACATTGACTGACACGTTTTAGAGGGCTGCATTTGTGTTTACCCATATGTAAACGTGGTATTACATTATTTCATTCATAAGAAATGGAATAGATGCTGGATTCAGAACAAAAAATAGAGATATTTACATGAGACATCTATTAATTTTATAATGATGTGAGAAATACCGTATTTCATTGCATAACAGTATATATTTGGGGTTTTTTTGTTTGTTTTTTACTTTAGTGCACTAAAACAAGGATGCTTGAACACATTTGTGCTGTTCGCTGTTTCCTCTTAACAGGCAACTCAAGAGCAGGCTCTTTTTTGTGACAAATCTATTTAATCTTTAGAATATCCTTTGCCATAAGCAGATTTCAGTGTTTTAGAAGGATGACATTTTGTTGCACAAAGGGCATAAAACAATCATATTTAGAAGTAAATATCAAGCTGGGGCATTTAAATGCTGGGCATTGGCAGTTTTCTTGGCCTTTATTACTCATATTTTGTTGTTGGTTTCTTTGAAAAATTTGGTCAAACATTTTTTAATGTGCTGACGTATTAAATAATGTGCCTAAAGCAGTAACAATAAATAAAAAGAATAATAATAAAAAAAACCTTTTGATGTGATCTTCCCAAATATTAAGCGTTATACTTGTCCTCTTAGATAGTATATTTTTTATTTTCTTGATAAATATGTCTGAATTCTCAGCAACATTAACCTAAATAATCAGCATGTCATGAACGTTAATCATCAATATATTGTTTTATAGCTTAGAAATGGAAAGCAGATGACATTGCATGCATTTATGAATTCATTATGTAAGGGATCATGAATAAAGTCCACGAATAACTCTGTTGGATATAGTTAGAATATTTCAAAAAACCTGAAGACTCTTATTTTTCCTTCCCTCCCCTTTTTGCATTTCTTAGTTAATCATATCACAATATTCAAAGTCACTTAAATTCACTTCTTGGGTTGAGCCAATAAAACAAAAGCTTTGATAAAAAAACAAAAACATTTTACATTTTTTGCAGAGTAGAAATATTCACCTTTTTCACTATATTTTGTAGTGATGTCAGTCCAATTTTATGTATTAATTGACCACCTGACCACTAGGTGGCAGCATTTTCACATTATGTCTTGTCTACACTACTGTTTCAAAAAATGTAAAAATGTATGATATTTTATAGTGGGTCTAAATCCACCTTGTCGAGTGCATTCATAATTGCAATCCTAGTAAGTATCCCAGCAGTGCTGTTTTAACAAATAAGTTGTTTTGGGGTACAAATATTCACATGGCTACTATTATTACAACCTAAAGTGAGCTGGTTAAACAGTCACATTCACGTTCTCTTTACTCTTATGATAGGGAGTGATCAGTTGGCACTCTTTTGCCTCGAGGTTAGTTTGTCTCTTACTGTATATTGGGACTGTTTCCAGGTTTTCAATGTATTGTTCTTTTTCTGATTCATTTGTTACACAGTCTACAACTGAGATACAAAACACCTAGGAAACGGTAAACAAAGCGAGACAGGTCCACTTTACAATCAACGCTCCAGAGCTACGGACTGATTAGATAAGAGAGGCTTTCATCAAGGTTTCCAAAAAAAAAAAAAAAAAATGCTAATTATAGTCTTTCTGTAAAATGTTGTGGACTGTAGACTAGTCAACTAATCAGTCCACAAAATGTCTTCTTGCTCTTCTTTTTTCTTCCTGCAGTGTTATCTGTGCAGGTTTTCATTCATCCAGGTGTTAGTAAAACAAATAATTTAATATTTAATTTGTAAGCAAATTTTTTTTTAAATATAATTTTGTTTTGTAATACTATTCCAACATATTTAGCATCATTTCTCTGTGATGTGTGAACAGCTTTAAAGTGGCTGTTTATATGCATCCTATGTTCCACAGTGAAAACCTTCACAGCCCATCTTACATCTTATTATTAAACTAACATTATGTTCACATCTCAGGCAAACTTTTAAGGCTATATAACTGCCCTCATATGACCTTTAAGCAGTTGGAAATGTAAGGCTTTCTTTCCAAATGATGGAGACAAACACCTGGAATCTGAATAGCTACAAGCCTGGGTGAAGGATGCGACCGAAAGAGAAGGACAGAGGCAGCGTTTGGTATCTGTGGCAACATCGTACTCGGAGACTTCAAAGAGCAAGGCCTAATTATTCCAGATCCTATAACAACACACTCATCACCATCATCTCATGCATTTTCATCAGTGTTCAAAGAAAATGATTAACATGATTGAATGGGATGGAATGAGACATCACAGAACAGGCTGAGTGAAATGGAAAGCTGTCCAAAAGAGCAGCGCGTGGAAAATGAGAATTACCTGTGTGGGCAAATTGTGTAGCAGTGTGAACGCTTAACATTTTTTTTTTTTTAATCATGCATTCTCTAATAACCAAAATAAGTAAATAAAAAACATCTCATTCAAATATACATTTATTAATTTATAATTTACCATCCGTTTTGATATTAAATGGAGTATTTTTTTTTTAGCAGATTCATCACAGGTGGTGACTGTGTTTCTATTAAATATTATTTTAACATGAATATTCTATGAACATGTTTGTTTGTTTTCACAGCTGTTTGCAAAAAAGACAAGTTTATTAGATAAAATATCTGCACTGTGATAATGAGAAACTACTGTATCTAATGATTTCAGTTAAACACAAGTTATATTCCAATGCTAGAAAGTACCACTTGCTGGCTACTAAAAAGTGTTTTACTATGAATGTACAATCACTGTAAAGTTAACATAAGTGAATAAAAGTATGTTAAAAAAAAAAAATGTTTATGCAAATTTAAAAGGATTGCTTGAGTCCTTTGTCCACATGGATTTATTAAAAGTGTAAGCACTGCTGTAAAATATCTAAAACATCTTACAGAAACCTATTGCAGCAAGAATGTCCCGTTCTACTCCCACTTCACGGAGTCCCAAACAATGGGCCGTTTCTGGCCTGTAGTCCGCCAGCGTGAGCGCGTTTATGGGCAGGGCTTTTTGAACGAAGCAATGCTTTTGAAACTACTCGCTTGATTCAGACTGAGCAGAGAGAGGAGGTTCATTCCTGGGTGAGCGAGTTGAGGAAGGTTTGTTCATCGAGCTCCAGACAGCAGTAAAGCGATAAAATGATCATCGTCATTGAAGATCAGGTAAGATCGCTGCTTCAAATCAACAGAAAACTCGCAATTATTATTATTATTATTATTTTTTTTTTTTTACAAAATAAGCAAAATCACACGGTATGTCTAGGGAGGACATGTTTTGCTGACTAACTGCCCGTCAAACCGGTTTCATTTAAGTTTGTTGAAAATTCAACAGCTGTGTGTGAGAATCACAAAGTATGAACAAGCAATACACTTAAATAATAAGTCAGTCCAGATTGTGTCTGTAAAAAATATAGTTAACGTTAGCCTATCTGCTAACCAATTCTTTACACCAGCTAATGTCTACTTGGCCGCCGCGGCACAAGAAAGCCAAACATGCGTAGCTTTCGGCCAGAAAATGCCGCTTTCATTTGACGTTATTTGCACTGCAACAGTTGTGTTGTAAAATTATGAACCAACGCACGTGAAATGCATAGCTTTGCGGCAGCTGGCACGCCGCTTTCGTTACGTAACTTTAAACTCGAGATAACGCAGTGTGGTCTAAACCTACCCTTGATATTAACGTGCTCTCATTCATAGGTTAACATAGATAGCCAATTTAGCACGCTCTTGTAGCATTTCTTTTATTTCGGTGATCGCGGCCTGATGAGACCTGCTCCGGACTCGCTGCCTTCACGCGCTATCTGAATTATGTAAATACGAGATTCCTAATCGGAAATGGGACGTGGACGGTTTTAGAGAGACCCTATTTGGACAATTTCCGACTAGCAAACTCGTATTTACTATAATTCCGATAGCACGTGAATGCAGCATAATTTCGATACCCGAGTTTTCGAGTTAGGCGGGTCATAAACTTTAAACATGGTGGAGGGGACAACCATTGCTGCTGTCAATGCTGTTCTCACAACAAATACATCCCTTTGTCTTGTCGCTAAAGTAGTGTATTTATAGGCTAGATATGAACGATCATGCGAAGCATATTGTATGTTTTATAAGCAGTAAAATAAGCGTGTATTTGACCGAAATTCCAGAATTGTCAGCGAACTGCATGTATAGCGCAGTGAATGTTTATATGATTGTCAACCAATGGGATGCTACATTTGATCCTTTCCGATATTAAAGCACTTGAATACAACAAGTTCGTAATCACGATTTAAAATAGGAAATTTCCGACAGCACGTGAAGGCAGCATAAGCGCGCCGTCAAGTCACGTGGGCTGGACTCCTCTGAGGGTTTTTTTTTTTTTTTTTTTTTGCACAGCGGTATTTGATCATTTGCCGCAGTGATTAAGGCAAGACTGCAAGAACATTATTAAATGTCGGTATATTAACTTTTTCTAACTGTTTGTTTTAATGTATTTAAATGCGCCCTATTTGATTCCGTCTGTGAGAGAGAAATCATACTAATTCTTACAAAATGTTGACCTTCATGGTCTACCGATGTGGTTTTGTGTTGATACCTTGGGCATTTGGTCGGTATATATTTAAGTACAATTTAAAAATAGCAAATAGTAATATAATATATATTTAAATTAAACAATTGTTTTGCTAAAAAAAAGTTAATGAAAATAGTTTTACTCCCCCTTTTGTTGTTCCAAACCTGAATGAATTTCTTTCTTCTGCTTAACACAAAAGAAGATACTTTGAAGAATGTTGGTAACCAAACAGGTGATGGTAGCCACTAACCTCCATAGTTTTTTTTTTTTTCTACTAAGGAAGTCAATGGCTACCATGAAGCTGTTTGGTTACCAACATTTTTCAAATCGTCTTTTATGTTCCACACAAGAAAGAAACTAATACAGGATTGTAAAAACTTGAAGGTGAGTAAATGATGACAGTTTTCATTTTTGGGTGAACTATCCCTTTAAGCATTATCTTTCAAACAACAGTGCTAAACAAGTAGTTCATTGTGTAACTTGAAAAATGTATCCAATTTGTATTTCTTCTCCAACAATAAAAACAAAGCATCAGGCTTTGTGCATCACCAAGCAATGCATGGAATGAAAACTGGTCTGGAGCAACATAAAAGAGGAGTGGAGTACCAGATTTTATCTATTCAACACATTCTGCTTCTACTGCACACTGTGGAATGCTGTGAATGTAGAGGTTTATTTTTGCATTCATGCTGTTGCCTAAAAAAGAAGGGTCCACAGCAACACTAACTTAAAGAATTGCAGTGATGACAAAACATGAAATCCAACATTGATTTGTTCACAGGATGGCTTTGACAAGGCTCTCATTGAGGCAGGTGACAAGCTTGTAGTGGTTGATTTTACAGCCACGTGGTGTGGGCCTTGTCAGAGCATCGCACCTTTTTACAAGGTAAGGAACCAACTTTAAGTCACTATCTTTGAGTCATTGGAACGGACTCAGTTTCTCATTGTAATTCCTCACTTCAGATCCTGTCTGAAAATCCTTCCTATGCTAATGTGGTCTTCCTCAAAGTGGACGTAGATGATGCACAGGTGAGTTTTCTGTTATAGTTTTTTTTTTTTTTCTCGACTTGTAAGAATCATGTTGGAAATCTTGGAATTACAGTTAATATGAGATTCCAAAAGCTTTCATGTCCTTGTAGAACTTGTAATTTTCTAAGAGCTAAATTTACCTGACTGCCACAATGTCATGTGGAGCCACTGAAAATGGCAGTGACTGGAGTGAAATGTAATTTAGTTATAAAGTTTCTGTTTAAGAATTCCTATAATTGTCTGTTGTTAATGCAAAATTAATTTGAAAAAAATATTGAAAGACACGCATTAGTTTAAAGTAGCTAGCACAGAGCTGAATAATGAATGTCTAGTGCCCTGCTTAATAAACATTAAAAGCATATTAAGCATTTGCATTACAACTGTTACTTGCTGTATTGAGATTGTGTATATTGATTATTCAGATTACACATTCATGGTTGCATTAATAGTGTCATAGAAATGCATAATCCTTCGAAGACACGAACAGCTCAGAGTAAAGGGTTTTCCAGGTTATCATCTAGAAATGGACCCTTTTCACATTTCTGGGGTTGAGATGCGGAATTTATCATAGTTGTCATTAGTCGTTAGTCAAAACTTGTATAGGGAAACTACAACAAAAATAAATTGTTCACATTTGCCTCAATAATAAAAAAAAGAAATCTACAATAGCATTTCTGTGACTTTCCAAAAGAGAAAAATAATGTCAAGAGATTGATTTACATTAGTAAATGTTATCAATACAAGGGAGATAGATGTTGAATTTGCTGTCACTCCCTCAGCTTTTGTATTAGAAACACTCACACGGCATCGCTTTTTATGTAATTTTATGTAACTTAATTCCAGGGTAGGAAAAGACAAAGTATAGTGTTATAAATGTACATAAAAAGTTTTGCTGTTCTCAAATAGTGTTGATTAGAGGACAGCAGATAATGTATGTTTGTTAGTAAACTCGCAGACAGGCCAGTGTGAAAATTTAGACTGAAACTGGTATCCAGAAGGAATTTAATATGATAGGAATTCAATATGAATTCAGTGTTTCACAGTAATTCACTCACTTGAAACTATGGGAGGACAAGCTTTGGCTTTTATGAATCTTCTTGTTAATTCCCATGCAACCACAGTTTAGGCCTAAATCCATTTAGATTAAAGAAATGTCAGGCCAAGGCTGTTTTATATATATATATATATATATATATATATATTTCTCAATTTGCTGTTTTAGCTCATGATGTACAGCACTAGCGGCCAGTAGAATTACATTCAATTTATGCTATGGATGGCCTACATCCAAATCAAACTTTTTTTTTTTTTTTTTTTTTTTTTTTTGGATTCTGTTCAGTTTTCTGAATGTGCCCTGCAAGTCCTATTCTTATTCAGTCATATTTGTACAGTGCATTGATTTCATTACATGATTTTCTTCAACTTTTTACATTTTGTCTACTTTAATTATACAAAAAGCTGAATTTTTTTAACTAAAAGCAGTTGGATGAGAGCAATAAAGTGTCTTAAGGAATATTAAAGTGATGTTGTTCTGTGTTTTGCAGGATGTAGCCCAGTCTTGTGAGATTAAATGTATGCCAACATTCCACTTCTACAAGAACGGGAAGAAGGTTTGTTCTGTTGTCTTTCCTCTAATTGAGCTATTAATAGTCACATATCAACTCTACAAAGTTAAAGATATGCTGAATATGCTGTTTGATTTATTTCCCATTATTGTTTAGTTGATTTAATCTGCTGTTTTCTCTTGTAGCTGGACGATTTCTCTGGGTCCAACCAGAATAAACTGGAAGAGATGGTGAAGCAACACAAAGGCTAAGCCTGATATGATCCTCTCATAAATGTTTCCTGTGCAGCCTAAGCTCCAATTTTACAAACAATTAAGTCCAAATTTGCTTTGTTATTCATGAAGAAATTTCATTTTCTAGTCGTTTTACGGTGATTTTAGCAGGTTAAAATCTGCCTTACAAAATTGTTCATTCATTTCCATAATGATTACCTCTGTATGTTTCTGTGATTCAACACTATATTAGGTGTGTTTTTTCAATAATAAACACAATTATAAAAAATAATGTAGAATGTTGATTTTGTGCTTTAGAAGATTTCAAATTAATATTAGACATTAAAGGGATACTCTACCCCAAAATGAAAATGACCCCTATGTCGTTCCAAACCCATAAAAGCTTCATTCGTCTTCGGAACACTTCAGATATTTTGGATGAAAACCGGGAGGTTTGTGACTGTCCCGTTGACTGCATAGGAAATTGCACTGTCAAGGTCCATAAAAGTATGAAAAGCATCGTCAGAATAGTCCATCTGCCATCAGTGGTTCAATCTGAATTTAATGAAGCGACGAGAACACTTCTTCTGCACAAAAAAACCCAAACTTTTTTCAACAATTCGTCTTCTCTGGTTCAGCGTAGCGCCATTTTGGAGAATATCCGCTGGACGCAAGCAGTGTACGCTCTTGTTTGTCACGATGCTTTTCATACTTTTATGGACCTTGACAGTGCAATTTACTATGCAGTCAATGGGACAGTCACAAGCCTCCCAGTTTTCATCCAAAATATCTTAAATTGTCTAAGACGAATGAAGCTTTTACGGGTTTGGAACGACATGGGGGTAATTGATTAATGACAATTTTAGTTTTGGGTTGGAGTCTCCCTTTTAAGTGTTTATTTCTCCACCTCTTGTCAGTTCATTGTCCCAGGCCCTGATACGATGGATGCCTCTTGTTGGCCTTGTGTCTTTATGCATTGTATTGTTAAAGGTTTCTCTTAAGTGTTTGCCTGATGAATATTATTATTTATTTATTTATTTATTTATTTTTGGTAGCTGCATGAATTGTTTGTGATGGCTTGTTGTGTCTGCATGGTGGTTGCAATCATGTGTTTTGTAGTTTTTATTCTAGTATCTTTATCACCAAGGAAATCTTATTTTAAGTCGAGCATTGGTGATTTTACATCTTGATCAACAGGTTATACAGAAAGAGTGACCGTTTCTATGCTATTGTGTGTAAACTGCACCAACCTTGAAAGACATCTCTTGTGTATGTACTAAGGATAATAGGGTATCAGTATTTGACCATAGGTTTAGGGAATAACCCCTTTTCTTGGTTTTTGGCCACTTCCCCTCAAGAAGTCTGCATGTCCCTGAAAATGACCCCTGAAGTGATCAAAGACCAATAACATGGGGATCTTTTACAATTCCTGAAATTTGAAAATCAGATAGGGTGCAGGCTTTATATTGAGTGCGTTATGTAATTTAGAATAGTCTTATAAGTGAAAGAGAAAGTCAGAAAGTGTTTTGCTTTGAGAAGAGAGAGACATTATGAAAACAAACATTACTAGGCTCAACAAAAGACAGGGACATAAACAAGTAATGGTTTTACAACACACAGCAGGAGCAGATCACAGGTGTAGAACAAGACAATGAAACTCGCCAAACCTGGAGATGCACGTGACAAATACAGGGCCAAAAACCATATTAAATATTCTGACACACACACAGTCAGATACAATTTTTATTTTAGCTGCTGACCAAAATACACTATATTGCCAAAAGTATTGAGTCACCCCCTTCTAATGAACAGGTTTGACTACTTTAGTAATTTCCATGAGTACAAATCTTAATGTTTAAGCATATAATGATCTTCTAGGGAATTGTGTGCTTCTAATTTTAAAGCAACAGTTTGGACAGGACCCTGTTCTAACATAACAATGCCTCTGTGTATAAGGCAAGGTTCAAAAATGATTGATTTAGTCAGTGTGGAAGAACTTGACTGGTCTGCAGAAAGCCAAGTCCTAATCCAAGCTGAACACCTCTGGTGTGACTATAAATGCAGATCTTGAGCCAAAAACGCTTTACCAAACACCAATAACATATACATAGACTATATGGACACACGTATTGGGACACCCCCTTCTTTAGAACAGAAAAAGGCACTTCCAAAATGGTGGCAACAAAGATGGAAACATAATTCATGTATTTAAAAATTGTATTTCCATCTCTGTTGCAACAGTTTTGGAAGTGTCTAAAATGACTGTATATATACTATACAAGTCATTGGTGTTTGGTAAAGAGTTTTTGGCTCAAGGGCATTGTCATGTTAGAATAGAAAAGGGTCCTGTCCAAACTGTTGCTTTAAAATTAGAAGCACACAATTTCCTAGAATATCATCATATGCTTAAACATTAAGATTTGCACTCATGGAAATTACTAAAGTAGTAAAACCTGTTCATTAAAAGGGGGTGACCCAATACTTTTGGCAATATAGTGTATATTGAAGGTACAGTTATATAATGGTTGTATGGGCTTAAAGTGCACACTGAGCTTTAATTTGAGGGTATTCTCATCAAAATTGGAGGAAAGATTAAGGAATTACAGCTTTAATATGTACATCTCCCCTTTTTCAAGGGCCCATAAGTAATTGGACTTGAAAGCTGTTTCAGCTTTCTCCAATCATCCACCACTGTTGTTGTTACGTGTGCCTCGTGTAGGCCCTGGCCCAGAGTCCTCAAATAAACATTAGTGCTCATTTATATCTTTTTTTTTTTTTTTGTCTTCTCTATGGAATGAAGTAAACTGCTCTTTTTATGAATGGGCCTTTGAATCATTGGTTCACGATTCGTTCAAAACGCAGAATCGTGGATTCATTCAGAAACTGAACACCGCTGTGCTGCTCGAAGACACGCAACAATTCTGCTATGGCTGTAAAGGAAATATATTCTTTGCAAAATTGAGTAAAAACACATATTGTTTTTTTTTTTTATAACAGAACATAACACAATATCAACTTAATATTTACTGAACTGTTGTATAAAAATCACATTTAAACTCGTGATATTCAGGACATAAACAGCACTTGTGTGATAACTACTGCTCTCCCTGCCCGTGTGATATCGTTTATCGTATGATATTATGAGACAAAAGAGGTGCATTTTTAGATTTAGACTGGTGATTTTTTTGCACCAATATCTTGAATTTTAGAATTTTATGGAGTTGTTGCCCTGAATCATGTAGGGGTGAATTAAGGGTGATTGGGACATAAGGTAAAATGGGACAGTAGCTATAACTATACAGAATTTATTTTCTCACCCAATGAGTGAAGAGAGTCCTAGGCATAAGACCACATAATTAAAATGGGATGCCCTCATTGGTATGACATCATGTAGGTGGGCGGGGCATGCATCAAACAGGAAGTTGACCATGAAATGCATGAACTGAGGAAAATGACATGTCATAGCTACTACATTATATAAACTTTTAATGGAAACATAAATATGATGCACTACTTCTACAAAATCAGTAAAACAGTGTTAATATCATGTTTCTATTTTCCGAATGAGGTTGTTTTTATTTTGTCCCATCCACCCAAACACAGCATAATTTTGGGTGATTGGGACAGTGCTTAAAGGCTTTGCTAATTAAGAAAATGATTTACCTTGTAATAGAGAACCATTGTATATGATCTGTATGCCCTAAATTAGTGGTTTCCAACCTTTTTATTTATGCAAGCCCTAATCAACCACAAAAATATTAATGAATTATCTAGATTTTTGCTAAAATAAAAATTCTGAAATAGAAGCATTTTGAAAATAGAAGCATTATAGATAAACTTAAAAAAATAAATAAATTGTTGCAGTAATAAACCATATTCATGTTTCTGTTAAAGGTTTGTGCAGGTTAAATGTGTTTGTCAAACAGTTAATTGGTGATGGGGCCACCCAACATTTTATTTATTTTATTGATTTATTATTATTATTATTTTACTTTTTTTGCTTGTCTAACATTTGATTTTTAAATATTTTCAATGACTTTTGGACTTCAAGACTTCTTTTACCACAGTTGCATGTGTTGCATTGTATGAATTTTGGATGGATTCATGAAGTGAGAAATAAAGTTGAACAGAAATAAACATGGCTCTTAATAATGATGAACAGAAAAATCATAATATAACATTGTTTCCTCCTCAAATGGCTGGGGTAGTTAACATCTTCAATATTAAAGAAATATATCATGTGTTGGGCTGATGTTTTTAATTTATGGCAAGAAACCTTGCTCAAATCGGAAATCCAAAAACTGTCCCAATTACCCTTAATTCACCCATGATGTACAAATTTGGGGGCGGGGCTATGGCGTTAACTGCATTCAAAATATTTTGATCTCCTTATTTTTCTCCTTTTTAGGTTAAGGCATTAAACTGACAGCACTAATACATAGGCTATATATGTGACCCTGGACCTCAAAATCAGTCTTAAGTGTCAATTTTTCGAAATTTAGATTTATACATCATCTGAAAGCTGAATAAATAAGCTTTCCATTGATGTATGGTTTGTTAGGATCAGGCAATATTTGTATGAGATTCAACTATTTGAATATCTGGAATCTGAGGGTGCAAAAAAATCGAAATATTGAGAAATTGCCTTTAAAGCTGTCCAAATGAAGTTCTTGCATATTACTAATCAAAAATGAAGTTTTTATATATTTACGGTAAGAAATTTACAAAATATCTTCCTCAAAATATCTTTCATCTTTACTAATATCCTAATGATTTTTGGCATAAAAGAAAAATCAATAATTGAAATCGATAAATGTTTTTGGCTATTGCTACAAATATACCCCAGCGACTTAAGACTGGTTTTGTGGTCCAGTGTTACACACACACACACACACACACACACACACACACACACACCCACACCCACACCCACACACACACACACACACACACACACATACACATATATATATATAGCTACTATTACACACATATGTATATAGCCTACATACATATACACTCTAAAAAATGCTGGGTTATTTTTTTACCCAAAATGCTGGGCTAAGTCTCTTGGGTCATTTTATCACATTTTAAAACTGTTGGGTAGTTTCAATTTTCCAGGTGTTGAGTTAAACCTGCAGGGTTGTTTCAGCCCAGCGCTGAGTTACAATCTTTGCTCCTTGAAGATGTTTAAATCGCTCCCCTAAATGTCATTTTGAAAGGACAACAGGGAAAAGCCACTGATTTCAACTGTTTTAAGGTAAGTATAGGCTATGTAATGTTTCCATTAATAATTATTTTAAATTGGTAGAATTATAACTTTTTTCGCGGCAATATTGTTAAACTTCTTCAGGCCAACATTATGTTGAATGACGAACTGTTTACCTCAGACGGCCATTCTACATGTACTCGCATGTTATCTGAGACGACAAATTAATACAGCTTTATCCCAGCCAACATTGATATGTGGGCCCCATATGGGTTATACCCGGGCAGCATGGGTTCCATGTGGGCATGGGCTGGAAATGGGCAATTTATGTGGGTCCCATGTGTGTTTCACCATGTGGGTCCCATATAGGTTTGAACATATAGGACCTTCATGGGATCTATGTGGGCATGGGCTGAAAATGGGCAATTTATGTGGGTCCCATGTGTGTTTCACCATGTGGGTCCCATATAGGTTTGAACATAGGGGACCTTTATGGGATCTATGTGGGCAAAATTATTTCACACTTAAAATACATCCTTATACCTTTATTATTATTATTATACATATGTGTGTAATAGTAGTTATATATATATATATATATATATATGTGTGTGTGTGTGTGTGTCTATGTGTGTGTAACACTGGACCACAAAACCAGTCTTAAGTCGCTGGGGTATATTTGTAGCAATAGCCAAAAACATTGTATGGGTCAAAATTATCGATTTTTCTTTTATGCCAAAAATCATTAGGATATTAGTAAAGATGAAAGATATTTGGGGGAAGATATTTTGTAAATTTCTTACCGTAAATATATAAAAACTTCATTTTTGATTAGTAATATGCAAGAACTTCATTTGGACAGCTTTAAAGGCAATTTCTCAATATTTCGATTTTTTTGCACCCTCAGAATCCAGATATTCAAATAGTTGAATCTCATACAAATATTGTCCGATCCTAACAAACCATACATCAATGGAAAGCTTATTTATTCAGCTTTCAGATGATGTATAAATCTAAATTTCGAAAAATTGACACTTAAGACTGATTTTGTGGTCCAAGGTCACATATATAGCCTATGTATTAGTGCTGTCAGTTTAATGCCTTAACCTAATTAATTAGTTATGGAAAAATAAGGAGATTAAAATATTTTAATGCAGCTAATGCCCTAATGGGAAAGCTTACTTACTTATTTATTCAGCTTTCAGGTGATGTATAATTCACATATATTTGAATTATTATACTGTAAGTTCAGGTGAGTTTGTTGTTTTTGTGTTTCTTCATTGTGTCAGTGTGTCAAATTTAGAAGAGCACTGATGTTTCTTAAAGGGATACTTCACCCAAATGTGAATATTCTGTCATCATTTACTCTCCCATTTTACTTGTTCCAAACCCATAAGACATTCATTCATCTCTAGAAACACAAATGGAGATATTTTTAGAGGTTTCTTGCCCTCCATTAAAAGTCCAAAAACTGACACTTTTAAATGTTCTTAAAAATTCCAAATCTATTTGAATTGAGCTGTTTAAGTCTCTAAGAAGAATCTAAGTCTTCTGAAGAGACAGTCACTTTAAATTAGCAGATATAATTTATGCTTTTGTGCACATATAAACACTGATCCGCGGACAATGACATTTTAATAAACGGAAAGTCAAGCCTGCTTGCTTGAAGCGTGAGAACCAATGAAGTTTGTTCTCATGCAAGTACCGTTGAACTTCTTTATATATTCACTGATCAATGTTTATATGTAAATAAAAGCTGAATATAAACCTGTTTACCATGTAATGTGATCATGTCTCTTCAGAAGACTTGTATTAAACCTCTCGATTCATATGGATTTATTTTACAATCTCTTTATGAATGTTTTGAAGCATCAGAGTTTTGGGGAAGTAAACTTTCACTAGAGCAACAGAAATCGCTCAGATAAAAAAAAAAAAGATCTTCATTTGTGTTCTGAAAATTAATGAATTTCTTATGTGTTTGGAGTGACATGACGAAATAATTTTTATTTTTGGGTGAATTAAGCTTTTAACTGTTAACTGTCAATTTTTATGTTATGTAAGATTAGTTACATAAGATCAGTTGTTGAGATGGTATGACCCTTTTGGCTTATCAAAATGTTAATGTTGATGTTCAACATTTTACAAAAACCTGAAAAGTATAAAAAATGTGTCAGAAAATGATAATAAAGTATTATATTGAACCTCTACAACATTTTAATGTATGATTTTTCAAATTGCACACTTTCATGTTTTGCGAGTTTGTAGATTAATAAAGAGTGGAATGTTCATGCAGAAAACTGACATTTACCTAACTGAAATACTGATGTTGCTTTTATCAATATGGTAAACAATTATTTATAATTATACTGTCCAGGTGAGATGCCTCAAAAAAAAAAAAAACCTAATCAAAACACTCATATACATTATGTGGGGCCAGTCCAGTACCCATACTGGGCCCTAGTATATCCCACATGTGCTTCATAAGTGGGACCAATATGGATCTTGTATGTGTTGCCCAGTTGCCCCACATTATCCCCAGTCAGGCCCCATATGAGATTCATATGGGCTGATTCAGATGGGGTCCACATGGAACCCATGAACAAACCCATGTAGGGCCCATATACAGCCCGTATGGGGCCCACATGGGCCCCATGATAGAATGTTGGCTGGGATTAAGTATCAGAAGGAGGCTGAAATATGTGAATATCTGTGAAAATAGAGGAAAGAGTCGTTACTCTCACTGAAAAGCGAATTTAACAAAGTGAGTCAAATGAGTTAAAATAAGTGAATTCGACACTCTGCTCTAATGTAAACGCCTGCAATTGTCCATATCGACATGCAAATCACATACAAAGTACGTACAATGTCGTCGGACCGCAGGTCTAAAAGAACCGACGATCCGGTTTAAATAAACGGTTCATATGCACGGAGCGCTTTTTAGAACTTCCGGATAAAGATCAACCAGCTCATAATCTTCTGGTGAAGCTCATTTTATATGTGCTATATATAGGTAGAGTCTCTCACAGAAACCTCTCCTGTCTCATTCTTATCAGAATCTGAGAAAAAAAATTGCAACGCCGTAAATAATGACAGCGACATTAACGTACAGTTTCATGTTATTAAAGCACATAATTTTATATGCAGAGTCTTGTAAGCCCAGGAAAGTACCCAGACACAACTGTACATTTAAATGCTGACAAATAGCCTAAACACTATCGTAACTGTTTAGGCAGTTAGGCTAATCTCTTAAAGAACGTCTTAATGGCATTCTCGATAATAATATCTTACCTTCATAGCCATGAACACATATTTAAAATCTTATAAAATTTTAAAGCTTTTATTATTCCTCAACTTTGTGTAGTAAAATTCACATTATTAAAGGTTCACTTTTCATTCATGAGGACGACATGTGACAAAAGAAATGTGACAAAAACGTGTCTCGGCGAAAAATAGACTTTTTAAGAAGAAAAGGAAATTACCGTTATTACCAGGAGATGGCATTATAGGATCAATCATTGGCTGCAGCTGCCTAGTTTTTTCACGTCTTCTGACTTATTATAAATTAAATATTATAACAAATTTAGTACTTTATCGCACTGAAGTATAAAGTATAGCAAGTGCAGGAAGTCACAAAGTCACTTGTCATTTAAAGACTGAGTAATGAATGAATAAGGCCAGACTACAGCCTATAATGCAAAATTATTCACTGTAAAAAATTTCAGACCTCCCCAAATCAAAAATTTCTAGTGACTGATTACATCTAAATTTTTCCATTAGCCCAATTGAATTTCTGAAAATGTAATTTTTTTCAATTGTGGCAACAGTCTGTTAACATTGGCTCAATGAGAAATAATATGTTGAGCCAATTGGAAAAACATTAAATCTACCAAACCATGTTATTGGCCCAATTAAATATTTTAAATAGTAGTAGCATACATTTTTTGTTTTAATCTAAAAATGTATATTGGCAAATTTATATTGCTAAAGCAACCTTACTGAATTGTTTATCCCATTGTTTATCGTTGTCCCAAAAGAAAATGATAAAAAAACAAAACAAAACAAAACAAAAAAAAAACATTAAATAACGATACACTGAACACGGACACGTTTTAATACATTAAAATCTACAACAATATTGTAAAAATACCTTACAATGATAAATTTATTGACATTTTATATACAGTAAACCTTACAAAATCATGCATTTTAATTCTCATAAGATACACAAAGCTGATGAATTACACTTTAAACAATACATTCACAAACATGCAAAAATATCAAAAACACCATAAAATGTAATAATTTATTTGAGGTTATTTCAACCAGTGTTTAGTATAATGTCACCTGAATATTACCATTCTCACAAAAGGTACTCTGAGCTCATGAAACTTAGGCTACACTTCAAATGTTTGCCAAAAAATAAAATAAATATATAATCTCATAAGAGGTACTTTGAACTTTTTAGGGTTAGTTCCCTTTCAGTCGGTCACTCCGAGTCACGTCGGGTGACCGACGAATTGGGATCTCGCTTAGAGAGACCAATCCACTTCGAGTGTAACTAAACGAGCCAATGCACATTGGCATGCGATTATTGCATCCAGCTGCTGCTGATCACAGCGTGAGTATAAGTAGGCAGCAGGTAAAGCGCATATTCACCTGTTCGCTTCGGAGCCGAGCGGTTACATCATTCTGCTCCTGACTTCTGCTGACCAGTGAATTCAATGAGTTGAGCACGCTTTGGAAGACTCTCATGCTGGTGGTACGGCGCTACAGCAGCGGTGGTTCTTCCCGTGTCGAGTGGATTGCACACATCAGGTTGCACTACCCCCTGTTTGTGTTGCAGGCGACCATCTCCCCTGTGTGCTTCAGCACGCTAAAAGAGCTTTTTCCCTAAAAGAGCATTCACGGGTGCGTCTTTTTAAAGACGACGTTGCATCTGGTAAACTTGACGTTATGTCTTTGTAAAGACGAGTTGGGTCTTGCTACAGACAACGTGTCACCCGTGCGTTTCTGGATGCGGTCGTTACCTGGCGCCGGGTGATGGTCACGATCGCTGCCTCACGTGCCTGGGCAGTAAGCACACTGAGGTGGCGTTCGTGGATGAGTCATCTTCTCATTGGGAAGGTGATCATCTCGGAGTTGTGGTCCAGGCTCCATTACCTCGACAAAGGGGCGGAGCCCTGTTGCCTCTGCCTTGATTTAGCTCTCGTTCTGGCTGCAGACAGGCGAGGACTACTTAAGGCGGTGGCACGAGTGGTCTGAGGATTACAGTGGTGGCAAACCCTCCAAGGAACAAACCCTCGAGGGGCCATCGCTCCTCTTGCGGTGAGCCGGAGCTTCCTGGGGAATAAGATTCGGTTGCACAGCTGCTCCGGCAGTGGCAATGCCTGAATCAGACCCAGAAATGATGGCTATGCTTTCCCGGACCGCTGAGAGGGTAGGGCTAGAGTGGAGACCTCCACCGTGTCCCGAGCCCTCGAGATTGGACAACTGGTTCTCGGGGTAGCTTGTGCTGGTTCAGCACCCTGCCCCGGTACCTCTCTTCCCGGAGGGGCATGGGGAGCTTACCAGGTCGTGGATGGCAACTATTACTGCCAGAAACCGACCTGTTAGATCCTCCTCCCTCACCACCCTCAATGGGGGTGCAGCTAGGGGGTATACGGTGGTCCCCCCGGTGGAGCGGTTGGTTGCGATGCAGTTGTGTCCTAGTACCGCCTCCACCCAGCAGGGCAAACCGTGCCTCCTCTTCCGGGCCTGTAGGTATTCGTCTGGTCTGTCCGGCAACGCTTATGTGGCCTGTGGAGAAGCTGCCTCCACTTTACGCTACGGCGTTACTGCAGGTTCTTCAGGCTAAAAGCACTGAGGGACATGCACGAGGGTGGTCACGATCCGGAAGTTCTGAAAGAGCTTTGTACCGCTACTGACCTCGCGCTACGAGCGATGAAGGTCATTTTGCGGTCTCTGGGTCATGCGATGTCCACACTCGTGGTCCAGGAGCGCCACCTCTGGCTGTGTCTGGTTGACATAGGGACGCCGACAAAGTTCAGTTCCTCAAGGTACCTGTGTCCCAGACTGACCACTTTGGCAACGCAGTCGAGAACGTGGCCCAGCAGTTCTCGGCTGCACAGGAGCAGACTGAGGCAATCCAACATGTCCTGCTCCGGCGGGCAGCTGCTGCCTTCACCCGTCTGCAGCGCCCCAGCCTGCTTGTCACCGAGGGCGGCCCCCTGCATCAGCCTCCGCTCCCGCACCGCATCCGCAGCAGCCCCCAGAAGCGGCGCCGTGGAGCTGGGCGTAGGCAGGCCGCCCTGGACCCCGTCAAACCTGGCGATGCTCTGAAGAGCAAGAGGCCCGGGACGGGCGACCCAGAGAGAGCGGGAACTGCTTCGGGAGATGGAGGATGCACCTCTCCCTCCCCCCGGAGGAGGGCCGGGTGGAGAAGTCTTTTGTTTAAAAAAAAAAAAAAAAAAAAGACAAACCTCGACAAGAGGCGGTTGTCTTTGTCTCTGGGTCCCAAAAGGGCATGGAGAGTTATGGACGGACCAACAACGTACCACACTCATCCCCCTCTCTCGCCAGTGCAACCAATCGTACTACTCACGCACCCTCTGCCAGAACGCAGTTTGGTGTTGCACACACACTGACCACGCTTCAGACCGGCAACGAGACGCCCGAACCGGGTCCCTGCGTTCCCCTTCGCTGCCCCACCGCGGGTACGACAGTGGTTCCGTTGGTGCCACTTGTGCGGTTTCTGGGAGCCTGGCTAGCGCTTCCCAGTCCATCTCATTGGCTCCGCCAGACCATCAGTCTCAGCTATGCAATTCAGTTTGCCCGGCGTCCTCCCAAGTTCAGGGGCGTTTACTTCACTTCATTGAAGGCGGCAGATGCTCCTGTCTTGCGTGCAGAGATCGCAGTCCTACTGGCGAAGGATGCGATAGAGCCAGTCTCTCCAGCCGATATGAGGATGGGGATTTTACAGCCCTTACTTCATTGTACCCAAGAAAAGCGGTGGGTTGAGACCAATCTTGGATCTGCGCGTCTTGAACAGGGCCCTTCACAAACTTCCGTTCAAGATGCTCACGCAGAAACGCATCTTCGGGTGCATCCGTCCCAGAGATTGGTTTGCAGCGATCGACCTGAAGGACGCGTACTTCCATGTGTTGATCCTTCCGCGCCACAGGCCATTCCTGCAGTTTGCGTTTGAGGGACAGGCATATTAGTACAAGGTCCTGCCCTTCGGGCTGTCCCTGTCGCCCCGTGTCTTCACGAAAGTTATGGAGGCAGCCCTTGTTCCCCTGAGAGAACAGGGAGTTCGCATTCTCAACTACCTCGACGACTGGCTCATACTGGCTCAGTCTCAAGACCAGTTGTGCGAACACAGGGACTTGGTGCTCTGGCACCTCAGCCAGTTGGGCCTTCGGGTCAACTGGGAAAAGAGCAAACTCTCCCCGACGCAGAGGATCTCTTTTCTCGGTATGGAGTTGGATTCGGTCAACCAGAAAGCACGCCTCACACAGGAACGTGCTCAGTCGGTGTTGAACTGCTTGAATACGTCCAAGAGCAGGATGGCGGTCCCACTGAAACAATTTCAGAGGCTCCTGGGGCATATGGCAGCTACAGTGGCAGTCACACGGCTGGGGCTGCTTCATATGAGACCGCTTCAACACTGGCTCCATGGCCGAGTGCCGAGGTGGGCGTGGCAACGCGGCACTCACTGGGTCCGAGTCACACCGGCCTGCCGCCAAACCTTCACCCCGTGGTCTCCAGGCATGCTGTGGTTTACACGGATGCCTCCACCACCGGCTGGGGGGCCACGTTCGATGGGCATGCAGTGCACAACTGCACTGGCACATTAATTGCCTAGAGTTGCTGGCAGTACGCCTGGCCTTGAATCGTCTCAAGAGGCGCTTACGAGGCAAGCACGTGCTCGTCCGCATGGACAACACTGCGACCGTTGCGTACATCAACCGACAAGGTGGTCTGCGCTCCCGTCACATGTCGCAACTCGCCCGCCACCTCCTGCTCTGGAGTCAGAAGCATCTGAGATCGCTTCAGGCCATTCACATTCCGGGCTTACTCAAACAGGCAGCCGACGAGCTGTCACGAGCTGCAGACACTGTGCAAGATCAGGGAGGACGAGGAGCAGGTCCTGCTCGTGGCACCATACTGGCCCACTCGGACTTGGTTCCCGGAACTGATGCTCCTCGTGACAGCCCCTCCTTGGCAGATTCCTCTGAGGAAGCATCTACTGACTCAGAGACGGGGCACCTTATGGCACCCGCGTCCAGACCTCTGGAAACTTCATGTCTGGTCCCTGGATGGGACGCGGAAGTTCTAGGTGACCCACCCCAGGAGGTAGTTGACATGCTTACACCTTAAAGTGGAGCCTGTTCGTCGAATGGTGTTCTTCTCACGAAGAAGACTCCCGGAAGTGCCAGATCAGAGTCGTGCTGTCCTTCTTGCAGCAAGGGTTGGAGCGAAGGCTGTCTCCCTCCACCCTTAAAGTCTATGTGGCTGCGATTGCTGCCAACCACGACCCCGTGGAAGGGAAGTCGGTGGGGAAGCATGACTTGGTCATCAGGGGCCGGATTCACGAAAATCTTCTTAAGAAATAAGTTAAGAAATTTCTTAAGATAAATTCCACGAAGTTCGTAAGAATGTTTGTAAGTGCAATTCTTGAAAAATTCTTAAGTTCTCAAATATATTCTTAAGAACATCTTAACTTTTTTTCTTAAGAAGAAAATGATAGTCTTTATCTGAGTGAAAACATGATGCACTGATAAACTCACTGCGCTTCCTGCAGTTTACCATATAATAATCATAATAAGCACGCACACTCTTTTTGTCGTGACTTTGACTGGCGCTGCAGCGATCTGTTTCATTCGTTTTTGTGCTGTGCTTTTGCGCTCTCATCCGAGTGAATGCTTCCGGTTTATGTGTCCGCGCTGCTACAGCGAACGCGCCCTGTGTATCGGCGCATTCATATGCACTGCATACTGCCAAAGATTATGTTGTATTTATAGGCTAAAATAAAAGCATCCAATTAAAGCTTCCTATCTGACTCGTTTTTGTAGAGTTGCTACTGAGTTTTGAAGTCAGAAAAAAGGCTAGTCATTCATGACCGATCATTGTTTACATTATCAGTCATCGCTGTCACTTCAGAAAACTTGTGCACATCCCTATTAATGGTCCTACTATGTATTATATGTAGCTAATGTTGTTGTAATGCTTAAATAAAACAATTTTTAAATAACCCAATGAATTTATTAAATAATTCTTACTGTTTTGGATTTAAGACAAGTCTGGGGCTGTCCTAAATTTAAGAAGTTATTTACGATGATTTTTAAGAAGATTCTTTTCAAGAATTTGAATTCTTCTTAGGTTTTGTCTTAAGAACAATCTTATAAAAAAAGATAAGAATATTCTTAAGAAGAATTTTTGGGAAAACAAAATATTCTTAACTTTTTTCTTAAGTTAAAAAATAAGAAGAAAATGGCAGTTAAGAAGAAATTTCTTCTTAAGAATGTTCTGTGAATCCGGCCCCAGGTTCCTTAGGGGGGCGAGAAGGTTAAATCCCCCACGGCCCCCCTCTATACCCTCTTGGGACCTGTCTCTAGTGCTCAGGGGCCGGTTGCACCAGCTGGACGTACACCCGGTCGTAAGGCTAGGCTGGACGTAAAATGCGCTTTAAGTCATGCGTACAATTTATACCCGTTGCACCATCTCGGCGTAGTGCTACGTCTGACACTAAATCTTACGCCTAGTCAGAGGTAGGTGTAAAGTGAAAACTCATGATTTGCTCGGACATTATTAGTTTTTAGGATTCATGTCATGTCCGTTGCTTCAAATTTAGCGGCACCTACTTGATCCACACAATCCTCAACCCGAGGAAGGGGAAAAGCATCTGGTTTAGTAATTTTATTTATCTTCCTGTAATCTGTACAAAATCTATAAGAATTATCCGATTTCTTAACAAGTAAACATGGAGAAGCCCAACTAGAGCAAGATGGTTTTGCCAAGCCATTGTCCAATAAATATTGAACCTCAGCCTCTAACGCCTGCTGTCTCACAATTGGCCCCCGATAAAAACGTTGACGAATTGGTGATGCGTCACCCACATCTACATCATGTTCAATGAGATGGGTACGGGATGGAATATCCCCAAACAAAGCTGGAAATTCATGTATTAATTTGATCAATTCCTGCTGCTGAGAATTTGACAAATGACTCATTAGATTTGCTAAATTAAGCAACATTTCTGAATTTAACAGTCTAGGTTGTAACACACAATCCCCAGGAGCTGCAACCTCCTTCTCCTCAGGGAGAATTGCCTCCCCCTCTGAGACTATTAGTACAGATGCACCTTTAGCAACTCCCTCATCACGAGAGAAATACGGCTTTAAAAGATTAACATGACACAACTGCTCAGACTTTTTCCGATTGGGCGTGGAAACAAGATAATTCAACTCAGACACACGTCGAGTAACTGTATAGGGTCCTGAGAATTTTGCCCGAAAGGGTGATGAAGGCAAAGGCAATAATACAAGGGCCTGATCGCCCTGAGAAAACTCTCGCATTTCAGAATTACGATCAAATAATCGCTTCATTTTTTCCTGTTTTTTCTCCAAATTCTCCCGCGCAGCTTGACCTGCCAAAAACAATCTTCTCCTAAATCCGTTCACATAGTCCAATAAACTTATCGGGGGTTCTTTTCCCCTGAGGTTTTCTTCTAAAATGGCTAAAGGACCACGGATTTTATGGCCAAAAACCAGCTCATTAGGACTAAAGCCTAATCTAGACTGTGTCACTTCCCTTGCTGCCAATAGAAGCCAAGGCAAACCCTCCTCCCAGTCCCGATTCAATTCAGTGCAATAAGTGCACAACAAAGTTTTCAGCGTCTGGTGAAAGCGCTCCAGCGCGCCTTGACTTTGGGGATGATAAGCACTTGATTGCTGGTGCCCCACCCGCAGTTGCTTCAATATTTCAGCAAACATTTTGGAGGAAAAATTTGTTCCTCGATCACTCTGAATAATTCACGGAATACCAAAAATGGCAATAAATTGTGAGAGGGCCTTAACTACAGCCTTAGTGGTAATTTTCCGCAATGGAAAAGCAGCAGGGTAACGGGTATTTTGACACATAACTGTCAACAAAAACTTACTCCCTGATTTTGAGGGTGGCAACGGACCCACACAGTCGATCAAAAGGTGTTCAAACGGTTGTCCCACAGCAGGTATGGGACATAAGGGAGCTGGTTTAAGTGACTGATTTGGTTTCCCCGTCATCTGACATACTTGACATGTTTTGATAAACTTAGAAATGTCCTTCTTCAACAAGGGCCAATAAAAATGTCTCAAAATCCGGTCATAAGTTTTCTTAACCCCCAAGTGACCAGCAACGGGACCATGCGCTACTTCAAGCACGACCTCTCGTAACTTAGTGGGTATCACAATCTGTATCACCAACTCACCCCCACACATCTCACTCTGGGACATCCATTTCCGTAACAGCATCCCGTCTTGTAAAAAATACCCAGTTGCTGCACTTTGCACCTCATCTGGAGACAAAACAGCACTAAATAGATGGGACAACGTTGAATCCTCCTGCTGCGCAGCTATTACCTCTGCAGGGGAAAAAGTGGGAAGAAGCGAAAGACCAGAAACATAACAGGATTTCTGCCAAGGAGCCCCCTCAACCCCTCCCTGGACCAACTCATCAGCTGCTTTTGTTTTAGACCGAGTCACAGCACACGATGGAAACATACTTGAGATTTCCTCAGCATTACTGTCAACCGGACTGACCGTAGACAGCAAAGTAACAATAGGCAATGGAGACACATCTGGCCACACACGCTCCCCAGCCAAATTATTACCCAGAATCACGTCTACTCCCCCCACTGGTAATGACAGGCGGAACACCCATAATAACCTCACCAGTCACCAGTTCAGACTGCAATACCACTCTATGCAGCGGAACAGACATGCACATAAGTGCTATTCCCTGAACCAACACACTCTTTCCCAAACTTGACGCTACTGAAAAAGGCAAGGCAGACTCCAAAATAAAGGACTCTGAAGCACCAGTATCACGCAAAATCCTCACCGGCACATTCTCAGCTCCCCCCGGCAACGAAACAAACCCCTCCGTCACGAACGGAACATAACTTGGGTTTAATCCAAGCAAACTTTCGTCTCGTGAGACAATAGGTAACGGTTTCTCATCAGGACAAAGCTCAGAATGCACAAAATCAGTTAATAATACTGGCGAGGAAACATTCTGCAACCTCATCGGACCCTTACAACGCCCTTGTTTATTTCTGAGAACAGGGCATTCTTTTTTCCAATGTCCTTCTTCAAAACAATAACGACAGACTGAATCAGGAACAACTCTTGGAGGTGCATTTGGCACTTTATCTGCTTTAAATAAGTCAGGTTTCCGAAAATTCGGCCTCAAACAATCCTCATGATAATTCCTACCCCTATTCAAACGATAATCACCCACCCTTTTCTTGTGAGTTACCACAAAATCATCCGCTAACACTGCAGCCTCTCCAGCAGTGTCAGGCTTGTTCTCATTAATATAGGTGGCAATATCATCTGAAATAATACTTTTAAGCTGTTCAGTAAGAATTAATTCCCGCAGTCCCTCAAATGTACGCACCCTAGAAGTAGCACACCAACGGTCAAAATGAGTGGTTAATTCACGGAGAACTTCAACATGGGTCTGTCGGTCATTTTTCTTCCAAGTCCGAAAACGTAATCGATATGCCTCTGGAACTAACTCAAAGGCTTTAAGAACGGCCGCTTTTACCTTTGTATAATCCTTACGATCTTCCCCTGAAAGAGCAGTATAGGCTTCTTGAGCTCTACCAACTAACACCGACTGCAGCATAATCGTCCGGTCAGAGCTAGGCCAACCTCGTTCATCGGCCACGCTCTCAAATAATGAAAAAAAAACTTCAGGATCCCTCTCGTTAAACTTTGGTAGTAACCTCAAATTACTCACCAAATCCCTGGAACGATCACGCTCTCTACCCCCGTCTACTGACAGTCTTCCCTCAGCCATAAGCTTCAATCGCTCTATCTGTAACTGATAATCCCTAGCTTGACGATCTAACTCCAATTTTTGTTCATTTCTAAGTTTTTCATACTCAATTTCACGTTGTTTTACCAACTCGTCAGCCCTAAGTTTTGCCAATTCAATTTCCTTCTCCTTGAGTTCCCTCTCGCGTTCCGTCCCCTGCCTATACATCTCTTTTTCATGAGCCTGCCCCAACTCCAACATTTCTTTTCGTTGTTCAAACGATAAATTACTCATTAAAGAATCAAACTTCCCTACCCCAACCGTTTCAGACACGTCCGTCAGCATGCCACAATCAATCAGCTTTCCTTTAATCAACGCTCTCAACTCATCTTTTCGCGAGCGTTTATCGATCCCAACCAATTTATAATTCTCTACAATCCTCCATAACTGTTGCTTTGAACACAGATTTAATTTTTCTTCCGACGGGGACTTAACAAATTCTTCTAACGAAGTCATGTTAGAAACTTAACTTAATTCTCACTAAACCCAAAAGTGACAACCAATATCACATTTCCTAACATCAGACACGATAAGCAATCTTGGCTCACAATCAAATCTCCCCCTAACTATCCCACACCCCCAACTAACTAACTCAACCCTAACTCTTCTGTGCTTTCCCAAGAGTCGAGCCTCTTGAAGCACCTAATACCGCTGGCGCAAAGCTGAACTATCGGTCCAGAATTGCAACCACGGGCGTGCACTCAACCCAGGAAAACACTAAAAAAAAAAAAAAACAATAACAACCTATCCGGGGAGCATAACCAATAATTAATTATGAGCCACATTGACTTACCAGTCCGAAGCCAAACACGAACGAACCGCTCCTCTTACCACGCGCGCACCTGATTCACTTTTACTAATTACCAGTCCGCGTGTCTCTCAAAAAAAAAAGACGAGCCCCCATATGTTACAATCGGCTCTAAATTGCAACATGAACGAGAGCCAACACGGACCAGCAAATAGCAAAGGAAAAGAGTTTATTTAACAAAAACATAATAAAGTATTCAAACAATCAGTAGTCAGTGTCAATGTAAGTCAGTACTGAAGAATGCATGAACGTGGACTGTAAAGTTATGTCTGAACTGGATGCAAACAGGATCAACAACAAAACAAAAGATCAAACAACAAGTCCAGCTAGCGTGGTCACATCGTTCCCCCCTCTCCTCTTCAGCGCTGCAGTCTTTATAGCTCTGCATAATGAGCCTCAGGTGGAGAGACACACCCACAATCACCAGAACACCTGTAAACCAAACCAAAACAAGAAAAACACAGGCCCAGCACTCACTGGGACATAACAACAGTAAAATATTACATATGATCAGGAATTATTAAAAGAAATGTAGCCTACCATTCCACATCTTGCTTGGAAGGACAGTATGCTTGGAAATATTTCACGTCTTTAATTCCATTCATTAGTTGTAGCGTGCCTGCCATTCAATAATCGCAGTAAGTTTGTGCTTTGTTGTTTTTAATCAGAGATAAAAGTGTCAGCTTTCAAACTCTGTCAGTTTTATCACAAAATACTAACTATAAATGTGGCTATCCAGCCACAGAAAGACGTCACGTTAAGTCACATTTGGCTACCTCAGGAAAGACTTAATTGTACATATAACCTCGATTGTCAGCTAGAAAAAAATAACTAAAGAAGGCTTGTATTGCATTCATTATATTTTACTTGACCTACCGCCTTCATTTTTAATGTTTGTTTAAAGAAATCTGTCATGGGAACGTGCAGGGAGACTATATAAAAATGCGGACTTGTTAGAAAATGTTTACTCGATGAAATCATGGCGCGGTGGCTTCACTTGTTATGATGTCTTGAGCAATTCAGTTCTATATTAGTAGTTGTAGCCATTGCAGCATGAACGTCATCTCAGCTATGTCTATAACTGTGGGAGAATGTGTCAACCCTGAGGCCCCGGCCTGGCTGAGCCTGCAAGCGCTGCCCTCGGAGGAGGCAGACCGAGCCCTAGCTTTGCTTTGTCCCGTCCCGGCATTGAGATGCTACATTGACAGGACGCAAAGCTTCAGGACCTCAGACCAGCTCTTTGTTTGTCACGGAGGCCGGCAGAAGGGGAATGCCGTCTCTAAGCAGAGGATGGCCCACTGGATAGTGGACGCCATCACCATGGCTTATCAGGCACAGGGTGTGCCCTGCCCGTTCAGGTTGAGAGCTAACTCTATTAGAAGTGTTGCATCCTCCTGGGCGCTGGCTCGTGGCGCCTCGCTGGCAGACATTTGTAGAGCTGCGGGCTGGGTGACCCCTAACACGTTCGCTAGATTCTATAGCCTCCGTGTGGAACCGGTTTCCTCTTCTGTTCTCACCTCAAACGGGTAGAAGCACTGAGAGGCTCCGGTTTCGGGTCGGCTTGCTAAAACTGCTCCAGAGAGCCCATTGGTAGACCCTGTTGAGCTCCTCCGTACCCTCGGTAGCCAGACGTGGCGGAATTTCTGGTGCCATGCCCTCACTCGATGAATCTGTGAGAACCGGTAGAGGGCTGGGTTCCATATGTAGAGACCTAATTGGATCCCATATGTATAAGTCCACAGTATAGCCTCAGAGCACGTGTTTCCCCGGCAGACTTCCTGCCATTACCCAAGAGGCTACAGTCACCTCTAATCTTCCATATTCTTCTAAATGGTTGTTATATGTATAAGTGCTTCTGAACCTCCTTCGGGAAGTTTGGGCTTCCGCAGCGTTCCTGTTCCAAGTGGAACGGGTACGTTTTCCCAGTGTTATCCAGTCTTACTGAGTGGGTAGTGCCATAGCAACAGTAGCTGGTCTTCTTGTGGTGAGCCCTGACCTACGCCAAAAAGTAGGGGCGCAGGAGGCTTCCACAAATTAAAATAGAAATATAAACTTTTGAACTGCGGGTTTCGTCTGGTCAGAGGAGAACTGGCCCCCCGACTGAGCCTGGTTTCTCCCAAGGTTTTTTTCTCCATTCTGTCACAGAGGGAGTTTTGGTTCCTTCCCGTTGTCGCCTCTGGCTTGCTCAGTTGGGGACACTTAATTTCTAGCGATTATCGCCGATTTGATTGCACAGATACTATTTAAACTAAACTGAGCCAGACAATGACATCTCTGAATTCAATAATGAATGCCTTTAACTGGAAATTGAGTGTTTAATCTTATCATTATACATTACTGACACTCTGTCCTCCAATTTGATACTGTTAAGTGGTTTGACACAATCTGTATTGTTAAAAGCGCTATATAAATAAAGGTGACTTGACTTGACTTGACAAGACACTGGAAGGGGCAGTATCCATGGCCCTTTGGTAGGGATCCCAATTCGTTGGTCACCCGACGTGACTCGGAGTGACCGACTGAAAGGGAACGTCTCGGTTACGTATGTAACTCTCGTTCCCTGAAGGAGGTAACGGAGACATCACGTCCCGTCGCCACGGCTGCTGTACCACCGCTGAGCGGCCGGGTCACTGGCTCGGCTCCTCAGCGAAAACCTAAATATACGCTGCACCTGCTGCCTATTTATACTCACGCTGTGATCAGCGGCAGCTGGATGCAATAATTGCATGCCAATGTGCATTGGCTCGTTTAGTTACACTTGAAAGTGGATTGGTCTCTCTGAGCGAGATCCCAATTCGTCGGTCACCCGACGTGACGCCTCCGTTCCCTCCTTCAGGGAACGAGGGTTACATACGTAACTGAGACGTTCACCTAAAAAAATGATAATTCTGTCATTAATTACCCTCATGTCATTCCACATCTGTAAGACCATTGTTCATCTTCAGAACACAAATTAAGATATTTTTGATGAGATCTGAGAGCTTTCCATCCCTCCATAGAAGGCTATGCAGCTTACACATTCAAGGTCCAGAACAGTAAGAAAGGCATTAGAGTAATCAACGTGACTCCAGTGGTTTAAACCTCAATTTTAGGAACCAATGTGAGTGCTTTTGTTTGTGCAAAAATAAATAAATAACCACCTTATTTACCAAAACCTTGATCTGCAACCCAATGGATATTATTTTGTAAACAAATTAGTAAATTGTTTTTTTTTTTTTTTCTGCAAACAGAACTCTTGCGTTGCTTCATAAAATTTAAGTTAAACCAAAGGACTCACACTGAATACTTTAATGATGTCTTTCCTACTGTTCTGGAACTTGAATGTATAAGTTGCATAGCTTCCTATGGAGGGTCAGAGAGCTCTCAGATTTATCAGAAATATCTTAATATGTGTTCTGAAGATGACTGAAGGTCTTATGGGTTTGCGTACGACATGAGGGTGAGTAATTAATGACAATTTCTATTTTTGGTGAACTAACCTTTTACTGTAAATCCTTGTTGAACTCCATGTTGAGTGCATACAATAATCCAAAGAGTACAATAAATACATTTACAAAGTCTCCTAAGTTGTCAAGCACCACCTCCTCTTCCAGGACAACGGAGACATTTAGCACACTTGACAGGGCTCTTGAAGTGCACACTGCTGCTGCTTACTATTCCAATTTTCATTGCAGTTGTGTGGTTCTCCAATGGCTCTGTAAAAAACATAAAATAGCAATGTCAATATAAGTCTACATATAACTTCAATAACTTATGCAGCCTGCATTACACAGAGTCACGTCACACAAATTACATCTACGAGCTAATAGTATTTGACACTAATATTGAATTAACATATTCAATAAGAACTGAGTTAAATACTCACTGTGAAATTCATAGTGATTCCTTTTCTACACTTCTGACTAAATGGTGCCTCGTAAGCTCAGACATGGCAATGGTGGGTTACACTGAGGGGAACAAAAAAACAACAGCAGAAACGTTTTTCTTGTGTCTCATACATTTAATATAATAATCATAATGTGAAATAAAAATAAATCAGTTCAATAAATAGTAACTTTAGGTAACCGAGAGATAGGGGTGTGCAATATTGACAACAATTATATCTCAATATTTTCTGGGATTTTATCGATAACAATAATTAGATGGACGATATTTTGCTGAGTGTGTTTTTGTGCTGACATTTTAAGGACTACTGTGGACTCCAAAAGTTTTGATATTCTGCATATTCTGTGTGGTGGTCAGTTCACAGCAGTCATTGAAATTAATCTTTTCCAATACGTTCAAATTGAGTTTTACCTTTTATAGGCATTTTTACCTTCATAAAGCCATTTTTCTAAAATGTGCATCATCGTTTGAGTCAAATTCTTACATTTTAGTAGTCAATTAGAATAAGACATTTGTTCTGTTACCAAGCAAATGAAATCAGTATCAACAAAATGCACCTTTGCAATGCAGAGGAAACACATATGCTGCATCTGAAGTAGCATTTAGAAGCATTTACAAACTGTTTAATGCAGGACATCAACCATTTAAGGTAAAGTTACAACTGCATAAATAATGTTTTGATATTTTAAACATTAAAACTTTGAATGACTTAAAATGCATTATATAAAAACAATGAGGCAACTCTGCTGAAAAACAAAAACAAAAAACAATAGAACCATCATTGAAAATTCTAATACCATCACAAATAAATCACAAATACCATTACAAACATTACAAACCATCAACTTTTAACCATTAAAACCATTAAAAAATGGTTTTCTGTAGTGTGTTTTGGGACATATTCCATTAGGATTTATTGGTTTTAACAAGCCACCAATAGAAGGCAATCAATTACCAGTAGAGACCCACAGGGTCCATTACAGTTTCCATTAAAACCAATACAAATCCCATTATAATCAATAAAACCATTACAAATTTTGTGATGGTGTCAATTGTTTTTTTTTTCAAAATTACATGTTATTACAAATGCCTGCAAAAGGAGCCAAAGGCCTGGTAATTGCTGCTGTTACACGTACAGGACGATCATGTTCAATAGGCTATTGACCAAATATTTAATTAAAATATCTACTTAATCTTGAATTTTTGGCCACCTTTTTGCTATAGATGACACAGCCTCTATAATTTCTTCAACAAAAAACGTGGACATCACAACCCTTACAAAAATTAATCATGGTTTTATCGTAGTAAAACTGCTTAATTTTCTTCTGCATGATATCTGAATGCTTGAGACCATAAAATCAATCAGACAACTGTATTAATAAAATAACAGCCATAGATAACTGTCTAGAACTACAATTTGTAAATAATACAATTTAATTACAATTAATTAATTTATTTACTTATATATTTTATTAAAGTTCTATTTTGACCCCTATAGTAGGTGTTTTTTTTTCTATAATATTTGAGGGAGGAGGCACAACAATACAATCCTGCTTAGGGCAGCCATTTGGCCAGCAGCGGCCCTGCCAACAGTTTTTCTCAGGCGCATGCGTACACGTAATTTTTGGTGCAAGGCTTGTTTGGCCAACACAGATTTTTCACTTCTTTTTGATAGATTGGCTGAGCACAATTTAATATGTTCGGTGAATATATATTTTAAATTTTAACTTCAGACTCTCAGATAAAATTAGTACAATGTATTTTTTTGTTTGGGGGTAATTTTTGGGAAGCAATTTGTTGAGTCAATGTTTATTTTTCAGTTTCCAAAGTTTTTCAAAATGTAAATTTTTTTACATTGTTTAAATACCTCAATACAAAATAAATAAGTTGGTATAACAATAATGCATTCAATATTTTGAAAGATTTAATTTAATAACTACATCGTTTTAAGTTTTATCCAACACAGACTTGCTGCTGTAGTTTTGTTTGTCTGAATTTAGTCTAAATCACATCGGCTCATCGGATGATTCATTCCGTTGCCACTGTCGATCAATGACTCACCGCATAATTTAACAGATTCACTCACGTAAATTTAACATTCGTGTTTGTCATTCCTGAAACAGTATACGTGGACATTTGGTCCTCTTAGACAAATAAAACTTTTCTCCAATTTGTTAATGGATTATGTAGAGAAACCGAGTAAAGGACGCTCCCCTTTCGGCACAGTACAGTTGACCGGAAATGACTGAGCTGGCTTATCTAAAACCAGGAAGTAATCATGCATATGGTCAATTCTCGAACAAAGTGATTCCTGGAGAGGAATCGACGTCTCAGGGCCTCGACACATTTCAAGGCGTGCGCACGCACGAAATGTACAGAATTTATAAAATGAGCAAATACATCATACCCATTTTCCAAATCACTTTGGTACACCTATATAAAAGTGTTTATATATGGACTATTTTAAAGCTGCGGAGTAACCCAGTACCTGCGTGAATTTCTGTGTATGCGTATGCAGTGTGATCTCCCGTATCTGTGTGCCAGTGACTGTGGGTGTGTCTTTCGATATAGCCAGTGCATTAATATAAAACTGTGATTATACTGACTAGAACATCCTATTGATTACACAGTTTGAAAGCACACCTTTCAGCCAATCAGTGTAGCATATTCAGCTTCTGTAGAGCTACTCATAGGTGAATTTAACTCATAATCATGATGAACTCAATTTCATAATGAACTTCACACAGTTAATTGAACTGAATCATTGCTATTAAAACAATCTGTATATTGTTCACTTTATTTTATAGGTTGGAACAAACAGAGTCCACAAAACCCCATCCATTTGTCCTGGCAATTTGAAATTGCTAGCAGATCTCCCAGGCATTGATTATAATCAATGGACAGGTAAGGATATTCTGGACAAAAGGAATAGCAAATTGTATTTTCAATTGCATTTTTCCACGTGGACGCATAAGTTGTGACAGTCCAAACGTAATTGAAAATCTTGCATTACCGTTTGTGTTTTCACTTTCGTGAACTCACAGTGACTGCCACATTTCAAATGGAAAAGCAACTGTAACTGTATTTCTCTTGTCTTACAAGTAATGAGCCTGTCATATTTAAATAGCAATATTAATTACCACATCTGCTTTTTCACCCTCTCTGCGTTGTGCATGTAATATGCCAAAACTGAAATGGAACTGAAATGGAACAGATTGACAGGTTTCCAATCTGTGTCAGAGGTGGGACTATACTATGGGGCGTGTTTGTATTGGGAGGTGATGTCACTAACAGACGACTGTGCCAAATAAAATTATTCATAAATAATTTTGTCGTTTTTACCCCAAATCTCTCACTGTTAGCACTCTGATTGATGCACGTCAGCAAAACAACATTGCAACTGTACTCTTATTTGCCTATTTGCATCTTATCCTATATTTTATTCCTCTCTTCTTGAGGCAGGTGAAAAGCATTTGGTTAATGGTGAATATTGACCAATAGTGGGTACCGTTGTGGCTCCCACTGTCAGCAGGGAATAGTCGCTGCATTTAGGGTAAAAATTTACCTCCATTGTTCAAAGCATTTGTCACAATCGTCTGTGAGTGACGTCACCTCCCAATATAAACACGCCCCATAGTATGGTCCCACCCCTGACATGGATTGATAGGTTTCCATGTGAGGCATTGTAGATTCATTGCTAAAGTAATTGCGATTCCAGTTTCAGTTTTGGTAAGTTACATGTGCAACAGACGTGGTAATTAATAACACCCGATGTGCTTGTTCTTATGATGCATCTAAGCTAAAATTAGTCTGTTTCATTCTTATTCTGAGGTCACCGAATCCACCCGGATCTAGTCTGTATCCAGATCAGATGGTCACTGCAGTCACCTGGATCTAGTCTGTATCCAGATCAGATGGTCACTGCAGTCACCTGGATCTAGTCTGTATCCAGATCAGATGGTGGATCAGCACCTAGAGATGACCTCTACAGCTCTGAATGTTAGTGAAGACCACATCAGCTCAACAGCCACTGGCACAAGGTCACGGGAACCAGATGAGTCCTCTACACAATCTGACTCTGCTGCAGTTGGAATTGAACTGCTGGTTCATCTGGTCAGAGGAGAACTGGCCCCTCAACTAAGCCTGGTTTCTCCCAAGTTTTTTTTTCACCATTTCTGTCACCGATGGAGTTTTGGATCCTTGCCGCTGTCACCTCTAGCTTGCGATATCTCCAGCGATATCGTCAGCTTGAAAGCACAGATACTATTTGAACTGAACTGAGCTGGACCATAAATCACTGAATCAATGATGAACTGACTTTAACTGAAAATTGAGTGTTTATGTTGTCCTTTTGCATTTACACACTATTTTCCGATTTAATACTGTAAAGCTGCTTTGACACTGTATTTTTTTTTTTTAAATATGGCAGGCTCATTACTCATAATACATGGAAAATACAGTTTCAAATGGACTTTGTTTCCCATTTGAAATTTGGCAGTCACTGTGCATTCGTGAAAACGCAAACAGTAATGCAAGATTTGCAATTGTGTTTGGATTATGTCACAATTTGTCACATGTGGAAAACACAATTGAAAATATAATTTGCATAAATATAATTCTGGAGAGAGCTAAAAATGGCTGTCCACCAACGTTTACCATCCAACCTGACAGAACTGGAGAGGATCTGCAAGGAGGAATGGCAGAGGATCCCCAAATCCAGGTGTGAAAAACTTGTTGCATCTTTCCCAAAAAGACTCATGGTTGTATTAGATCAAAAGGGTGCTTCTACTAAATACTGAGCAAAGGGTCTGAATACTTAGGACCATGTGATATTTCATTTTTTCTTTTTGAATAAATCTGCAAAAATGTCAACTGTGTCAAATGTGTTTTTCTGTCAATATGGGGTGCTGTGTGTACATTAATGAGGAAAAAAAATGAACTTAAATGATTTTAGCAAATAGCTGCAAATTTAAGGGTGTCTGAATACTTTCCGTACCCACTGTGTATGTATATATATATATATATATATATATATATATATATATATATATATGCAAAAAGCCACAAAGAAATCTGCTATTTTTTTTGATTATTGTAGTTACATTTTCACAGTCATGCTAACAACATTCATAAGAGCACTAGACAAAGTTATCATCTATATAACAATGGTTATTTATGAAAACTATAACAGTAATATGTATTGTTGCATGAATATTAAACACCTAATAAAAGTGTACACCTCTTATATAATTTAACAATTCTCATTCCTCCAAAAACAGACAAAACATCTTTCACAAACATATATGTCTGTCTCTTTTAAAGTGCTTAGATATAAGTTGTATGTTATTATAGCACAATTTCTAACCACACCCCAGACCTCACTAATTTTCAAACCCTGGCCACGTGCTGCATGTTTTGTCTTGCCAGTTTACACATTCAGTTTATTTTTAAACCATTTTGCTGCAAGAAGAGGCGAAAGAGAAAGAGAACTCAATTTGGTATAGGCTAAAATATTTAAGCCCTTGTTTGATAACGTGCAGAACTTAAATGGTTGGCAAAAGTTATTATTATTATTTTTTTCATAATGTTTGAGGAGAGTGCTGTAAAGCCTGAAATGTTGCAATGGAAAGGTTGTTCCCTTATAGATATTTCTGCGTATAAATAGCATGTCAAATAGAAACATAAAATTGTGCTATTAACGTACTTTCATGAGATCGGGTAGGATTTTTTCGCCTCCTGTTCATGCAAATACAAAATAATCCACGCAATTACTAGTGAATGAGACCCATTGTCTAAATGGTCGGAAACTTTTCAACTGGCAGAGCCAAAAAGCCCCATTTTTTCCTTAATGCTTTGGCTCAAATAATCTTAATCACTTTTCACATGCAAGTGGTAAATTCAGTGTTAATATCACAACTGATATCACACTTACTGTAATCTCTTGTCCTTCAATTTAATACATTTGTCTATTATTTAATTCATCTGATCTTAAAGATTAATCTCTATATTCTAAAATCTATAGATTTCTAGAGACTAGCATTCAGAAGTGGTCATGATGAATGATCATGCTGTTTTGTTGATTAAATCAAATTATCTCTTTACAGTGCATCCAGAAAGTTTTCACAGCGCTTCACTTTTTCCAGATTTTGTTGTCACAGCCTCATTCCAAAATTGATTAAATTCATTGTTTTCTTCTAGTGATGCAAATGGGCTAACAGGGGTGGCCACCCTAAAAATGCACCCACCCACCATCTGCCACCTTAAAAATTCACAGTTCGTACATTCATGTACTGCCGACATTCAAATCTTGAAATTTGAGATTGTGCTACAGACAAGTGGAAGTGGGCATCATGAATTATAAATGTTTTTCTTAAGTAATCACTGAAAGAGTTTGCCTATATGGCTTGCAAGCAAAAGGTTCCAGATCTGGCCTAACATTATGAAAGTAGAAGTAAGAAAAAGAATATTACCGTCATCTTCTGCTCTGGGTACATCAATCTTAAAATAAGAGCACATAAGACAATGCTTAGTTATGCATAGACTTTATATACATATTGCATGCAAATAATTACCCTTAGGTTTTTTGGTCCTCCACGTTTAAGCGGGGCATGTTTTAAACACTCTGCCACTTCTCCCTCTATTTCTGCCATCTTAGCAGCCTTAAATGTTTGAAGGCATGCTCCATTTTGTGCTTCCAACTCAAGCTCAGTGCTTTACTGTCAAATGTGCATTACCAAGAAATAGATGTGTAATATTACTAGTAACTACACTTATTAATGCAAAACAATATACTTTATTTTGAATACCCCCACTCACCACCCCCAGCGCTACCAAATCTGCTTCTGGCGCCACCATCTGTAGAACTCGCCACTGCTCTCAAAAGTCAGTCTGGAGCCATGCTATATATGTATCGCAAATGTGGTCCAATTAAAATTACTATGCAAGTGCTAAAAAAAGTCAGCTGCTGAAATGTTAAAAGAATAGTACATAAGAACTGTACCAGAGAAAAAGAGATTATGCCAGTGTTGCAAAAGAACAGCTACAGAAGGTGTGGGATCTACTAAATGATTCAAATCAGAGTTTTGAAACCATTACACAGCTACTTGATCAAGTAAACATGACTTATGGAGAGTATGAGAAACATATTGAGGCTCTGTCTACATCAAGTTTAATAGTTATGGAGAGACGACCACAGGAATGCTGGGTTAATGGCTACAATCCAAAACTTTTTTTTAAAACTTTTCAAACTTTTTAAACTTCTCAAACTTTCTGGTCCGTCTTTCTCAAGCCAACGTAAAGTTTGCTACTAACTCCTTATGCACCTAAGCATTGCTTGCAAACGCATCTTTAAAAAAAGGCCATACCCCATGATTTTTGATCTATGATAATCTATGTTTCTTGATACAATCTGATGCACTCTTGATTGCATACATAATACCACAAAGATTTACACCCATATCACACTTTGAAAAATCAATCTCAAACCACAGGAAAGAAAACTAATCTGCATCTTCAGAAATAGTAAAAAAACAAAACAAACAAACAAACAAACAAACAAAAAACAATTGAATTTACTTCTACACTGTTCAAGGACTATTGATTTGAAGACTACAGCAACTTTTCTTTGAGTTCCATTTATCAGTATATTTTCAATAATAAGAAATTAAATACATTATTCTTATATTTATTGCATTTAGTTCTCAGTGTCGAATCGTTACCATGCCAAGAAAAGGAAAGAGGAGTGAATCTCAGAAACAACGCAGAAAGCTACAATCTTCATTGGGCACCAATAACAGTACCAACCCTGTATCAGGTATGAATGATTCAATTCTGTACGTTGTGTCTGCTACAGCATCCCATTGTCAAACTGACCCTATATACAACATTGACTCCAGAGGCCGCCAGTGTACTTGTGTGACGACCCCTGTCGTCTCTTCATGGAACTGCCACTGAGTCCACAAATTACCTTGATTGGCAGCCATTTGAAACACCTGTTTGTTATTAGATGCTTTGTTAAAAGTGGCCTCCGCTTGGGTTTGGGAGGTGGCTTTGGTTTTGGATTTTTGGTTTGGTTGGCTTCTGGTTTTGGCACCTTCAACACTGCAGCACACTACATTCCCTTACATTCATGCATCTTACATTACACCCTGACATTACTGACGTTTTTCCAATTCATGATTGTTTTTTCATTGTTTCTTTATTTCTTTATTATTTCTATGTGATTTAAGTCCTTAAATAAATATATTTTGAGTCTACATTTTGGTTTCGCGTGTGTCCTCTGTTTGTTGCTTGCCTTGAGCCATGGGTCGTAACAAATTGGGGGCTCGTCCGTTTGTTTAAACTTATTTCGTTAAGCGCGTTTGAGTATTGTTTGATAATTTGAGACCCACGTGAGTTAGTTTGAGCCGAAGTAAATTAGTCGCCATGGAAAGTCGCCAGGTGGTGAGTAATTATGTTGTTTGAATGAGATTTTCCCTGTTAGGCATAGCGGCACGTTTCTTTTGAGATGTGTCGAGTTTGTTGTTTTTTTGTAGTGTTGCGGTGAACGTGGGTAGTAGTATTTATCTCGGGAGCACATCCGTGGTGTTGAAGGCGTCGCTGGTGTTACCAGTTGCGTTTTTCATCCAGCGGGCTACAGTGCGTAAGTACCCCCCACAAATAATCGCATGAAGACAAGGGTTGAGAATAGTTGTTGGAATGTAGGTAGAGGGAAAATTCTCGTTATTTAATTGCACTTTATAATTGATTTTTGGCGATTGTTTTCATGGCTGATGTTGATTTCTTTAATTCACCCTCTTGTAATCTTTTGGAAAAATGCACAAAAGAACAGTTATTAAAAATTGCGGATAGGTATGAAATTGTAATTTCTGATAAGAGACTCAAAGAAAATATTAAAGTAATTTTAAGGACGAATTTGATTGAAAAAGGTATTTTGAAAATGGAAGAGTCTGGATCGGGTGTATCTTCCTTGCAGACTAATCTGTCATTTGAACAACAAAAGGAAACTGCTTTTACAGATGGAGCATGAGAGACTGAAACATCGTTCTGAACAGGGTAAGATCGAGTTGGAAAAGGCAAAGTTGGAATTAGAAGCTCTCAAATTGAATGTGATGAAGGAGGGTAAATTTTCTAACTGCACGGTTAAGGTATGTCTTTTTCACTCGTTTCAGGTTTAAAACTTGTTCCTAAATTTAATTAAGAAGATCCTGACACTTTTTTCACTCTCTTTGACAGAATTAAGAAACTGGTCAGATGAGAATCGTGTTGCGCTGTTACAGTGTGTTTTGATTGGGAAAGCGCAAGTTGCTTTTTCTTCATTGTCACTTGATGATTGTAAGGATTATGACACAGTTAAGACTGCAGTTTTAAAACTATATGAGTGTGTTCCTGAAGCATATAGACAGCGTTTTCGATTGCAGAAGAAAGAAGAGTTGCAGACTCATCTAGAATTCGTGCGTGCCCTTAGAAAACACTTTAATCGTTGGTGCACAGCAGTAGGTGTTAAAACACTAGATGATTTAAGTCACTTAATGATTTTAGAGCAACTTAAAAATTCAGTTCCTGGTCGAGTTGCGACATACATTGGTGAGCATAACGTCGAAACGCCCGAGGAAGCGGCTGCATTGGCAGACGATTTTGTATTGATGCACAAAACTGTTTTTTTCTGATTGGCGTGCTCATGAGATGCAGGGTGTTGTGCCTGTAAGGTCTTCGCCTAAAGGCAGTCGTGTTTTTATGGGGAAGTTTGATCGAGATAAAATATGTAATTATTGTCATGAGAAAGGACATTGGAAGGCAGACTGTTTTGTTCTTAAAAATAAATCTAAACGTCTCGCACAGGGTTCACACGTGAAGCCCACAGTTCTCGTGGCATCAGTGCAGGTTGAGAAGAGTCAATCTATGGAGAATGAAGAGCCTGTTGATTTTATTTCTTCTTACACTCCTTTTGTTACTGAAGGGTTTGTGTCTCTTGTAGAAGGGGAAGAGGTCCCAATTAAGATATTAAGGGACACTGGAGCAATCGATTCGTTCATCTTGGAATCCGTTTTGCCTTTTTCCTCACACTCCTATATTGGGGAGAATGTGTTAATTCGGGGAATAGGATTAAATGCTTTGTCAGTGCCACTCCATAAGGTAAAGATCCAGTCTGGTTTGGTTCAAGGACAGGTGTTAGTGGGAGTACGACCTGCGTACGACCTGCTTTGCCAGTGGAGGGAATTCATTTGATTCTGGGAAACGGATTAGTAGGTGAGCGTGTGTGGGCTAATAGTTCAGGATTTCCCATTGTTCATTCTAAAGTTACAACCACTAAGGAGTTGGATCTTTTGGGCCAGGATTCTGTGTGTGTTGTGACTTGTGCAAGGAAATATGAAAATGCTGAATTGCGTGGTGAAAAGACGCATACTCAAAAGGATGGCCAATCTGGAATATGTACTAATGTGTCAATGCCTGATTTGTCTGCCTTCTCTTTTCCTGTTTCTGCAGTGGAATTGGGGAAGGAACAGCGCAGTGACTCTTCCTTGGACAACTTGTTTCAAAGTGTTGTTTCTCCGATGGAAGTGGATAACGTGGCTCATGGCTATCTTGTTCACGATGGGGTATTGTTAAGGAAATATATTCCTCACAAGGATGATTTTGTGGGGGACCCGGTGTTCCAAGTAGTCGTTCCTGTTAAGTATCAGCCAATGATGATTGAAATTCCGCATGATCAATTAGGCCATCAAGGGGTGCATAAAACTTACGATCGCTTGTTGCGATATTTTTTTTGGCCGCGTTTGAAGCGAGACATTTCTGCTTATATTAAAAGTTGTAAGACCTGCCAACTAACCAGCAAACCGAATCAGGTGTTGAAATCTTTCCCTTTGCGACCAATTGAAGCTACTGGTGAACCTTTTGAACATCTCATTGTGGATTGCGTAGGGCCACTACCTCGTTCTAGGACTGGGAGTATTTATTTGTTTACGGTTATGTGCCTAAATACACGCTTCCCTGCGGCATATCCATTGCGCAGTATTACTTCTCATTCTATTGTCGAAGCTTTAACCCAATTTATGTCAGTCTTTGGAATTTCAAAGATCATTCAAAGTGACCAAGGCTCTAACCTTACTTCCCACTTCTTCCAGCAAGTGATGAAACAGTTGTGCATTAAACACAATCAATCTACCACGTATCATGCTCAAAGCCAAGGTGCTTTAGAGAGATTCCACCAGTCGTTAAAGTCACTACTTCGGGCGTAATGTGTGCAGCTGGATAGGGACTGGGAGGAGGGCTTGCCATGGATGATGGCAGCACGTGAAGTGGTGCAGGAAAGTATGGGTTTTAGCCCTAATGACTTGGTTTTTGGCCATAAAGTGCGTGGGTTATTGTCCACATTTCAGGAGGCTGGTAGAGTTGCAACCTGATCTCACAGAATTCCGTGTAATGTTCACGGACTTAATTAACCTCCGAATCTGTGGTGGCATCACGGAATCGCCGAAAATTCCGTGATGGGCTCACAGAAGGCATCAGCCGTGGTCCATGCACGGATTCACTGGTTCAACGTAAAAAGAGTGACTCCGATGCAGTTATACTTTCACTGGAGTACCTGACAGCCCCTACCCTAAACCTACCCAGTTCTGAACAATAATGATGACGATACATTTCCCAGTATCGCGTCGGCATATTGATGCTAAGGGTCTCCGTGCGTGGAGCACGGCTGATGCCTGGCACTGACTTACATTGGTATCACTTCTGTGAGCCCATCACGGAATTTTTTCTGTGAGCCCATCACGGAATTTTCGGCGATTCCGTGATGCCACCACAGATTCGGAGGTTAATTAAGTCCGTGAACATTACACGGAATTCTGTGAGATCACGTTGGTTGCCAAACCTCCTGAAAACTTGGTGTCGTATGTTTTGAGTTTTAAGAACCGACTTCTCCAAGTGAGGGAGCGAGCTAAGGAGAATCTTAAGAAACATCAGGGGAATATGAAGCGATTATACGACCGCACAGTTGAGCATCACATTTTTAATCCAGGCGATCAAGTGCTTGTTTTACGGCCTATTGTATCTTCTCCTTTTGAGGCCAAATTTGATGGTCCTTTCGTAGTACAGCGTAAATTGAGTGACGAAAATTAGTTCTAATGCCATCACGAAGAAAATCTGTTAAACGTTGTCATGTAAATATATTAAAACCTTATTATGAAATCGAAAGGAAGCCTTTGGGAGAGTTAATATCTTCGCATCCCACCCTTTCTGTTGTTTCTGTGGGTAGGGGTAATGCAAGTTTAGTGGGAGAGGAAGAGGAGACCCTCTCGCCGGATGATTGCGTGTTTCGTGGTCGGTTACAAAATTTGGAGTCATTACGGAATTTAGAATTCACTCTCCTTCATCTGCCTTCTGAAAGAGGTCAGGAGCTATGTGAATTATTACGTAGTTTTCCTGAATTGTTTGGTGATGTGCCCTCTCGTACTGATTGGGTTGAACACGATATTGATGTGGGGGATGCAAAGCCAGTTAAACAACGTTTTTATCGTATTTCACTGGAGAAACGGGAATTAATGGAAAGAGAAATTCGGTACATGCTGGACCATAATATTGCGGTACCTTCGTCTTCCGATTGGGCCTCCCCATGCCTTTTAGTAGGGAAGGCAGATGGTAGCGTTCGATTCTGCACAGATTTTCGCAAAGTAAATAGTTTAACTAAGCCAGATTATTTTCCTTTGCCTCGTATAGAAGATTGTGTAGATCAGGTTGGTTCTGCCAAGTTCGTCAGCAAGTTTGACTTGCTGAGGGGCTATTGGCAAGTGCCTCTTACCAAGCGAGCACAAGAAATATCATCTTTTGTTATTCCGTCTGGGCTATACTCTTACCAGGTCATGAGTTTCGGCCTGCGAAATGCTCCAGCGACGTTTCAGCGCCTTATGAACCGAGTGGTGTCTGGTCTCAAGGGGTGTGCTGTTAACTTGGATGACTTGGTTGTCTTTAGTGACAGCTGGGAGTCACACTTAAAATGGTTACGTGCCGTGTTAGAACGCTTGTCTGAAGCTCAGCTTACGGTAAACTTGGGAAAATGTGAGTTTGCCAAGGCGTCGGTGAAGTATCTTGGGAAGGTAGTGGGAAGTGGGGAAGTGCGACCAGTGCATGCAAAGGTCCAAGCTATCCAGAACTTTCCTTTTCCCACAACCAAGAAAGAACTTATGCGGTTCTTGGGATTGGTAGGGTACTACCGATCTTTTTGTCGTAATTTCTCTACTGTAGTCGCACCCCTCACAGATCTGCTGAAGGGCAAGGTAAAGTTTATTTGGTCTCCTAGTTGTGAGGCGGCTTTTAAAAATGTTAAGTCTCTGTTGTGTTCGGAGCCTGTGCTTTGGGCTCCATCCTTTGATGAGTCTTTACGCTACACATTGAAGCGGTCCTTCAGCAGTGTGATGACGATGGAGTAGATCATCCAGTTAGTTTTTTTTCAAGAAAGTTTGCTTCCTATCAGTGTCATTATTCTGTGGTTGAAGAGGAAGCGTTGGCCCTTATTTGGGCATTACAGCATTTTGCGGTGTATCTAAACTCAAGTGTCCCTATTGTGATATACACGGATCATAATCCATTGACTTTCCTGAATTCCTTACAGTGTCCGAATCAGCGGCTGATTCGTTGGTCTCTGTTTTTACAGTCATTCTGCCTGGATATTCGACACGTCCGAGGATTGGACAATGTGGTAGCCGATGCGCTGTCTCGTGCTCTGGACGTATAATGTAGCCATGATTTTGCGCTAATTTGGATGTTTTCTTTTGGTGTTTTGTAGGAGCTGTCCTTGGTTCTGATTCAGGTATGCTGTTTGGCTGATTTGTTTTGATATTCCATTACAGGGATCTTGTGGGAGTCCTTGTCGTATGGGGAGGGGTGTGACGACCCCTGTCGTCTCTTCATGGAACTGCCGCTGAGTCCACAAATTACCTTGATTGGCAGCCATTTGAAACACCTGTTTGTTATTAGATGCTTTGTTAAAAGTGGCCTCCGCTTGGGTTTGGGAGGTGGCTTTGGTTTTGGATTTTTGGTTTGGTTGGCTTCTGGTTTTGGCACCTTCAACACTGCAGCACACTACATTCCCTTACATTCATGCATCTTACATTACACCCTGACATTACTGACGTTTTTCCAATTCATGATTGTTTTTTCATTGTTTCTTTATTATTTCTATGTGATTTAAGTCCTTAAATAAATATATTTTGAGTCTACATTTTGGTTTCGCATGTGTCCTCTGTTTTTTGCTTCCCTTGAGCCATGGGTCGTAACAACTTGTAATTCCTTAATGTTCCTAGCAGTCCATAATGAACGAAATGAGCTACAGAGTTTCGATTTAGATGGCATTTCACAGAAAGGTGATGCAGTTTACACTGTTAAACGAGCTCTGCAGAACAAAGGAAAATTTGTAGGTAATTTTTAAAATTTTGACGAGCTACCAAACACAATTGAGACACACTCTCGCTGCTACAACATCCTGAAACATCCCCAGAGGTTTGGATTTCTCAGAGATATACCTGCTCTAGGCAGCTATGAAAATCTTGAGAATACTCTGCAGTGTCTCAGAGCTGATGTGAGTGATGCTTTGCTGTTGTGTGGAGGCTCATGCATCGCTGTATTCAGAGATCGATCAGGGAGGTTTGGTTATTTTTATTCTCACTGCAGATCAATATATGGAATGCCTGCTGATGAAGGCACAGGTACGGCTGTTTTTTTGACGTTTCATCAGTTGCCGGATCTCGTGGACAGGCTTTTACTATTGTTTCAAGGGTGCTTCGATTTGAGAGACCAGGAAGAGTTTGAGCTGCTGCCTGTATCATTCATTAGCATGATGACTGAAAGCTGTGTATGTACTGAAGTCTCCCTGAACTGCTGTGATCTTGAACATGTGCAACTATCCATCTCGTTTGAGAACAAAGCTCTGTCAAACGATGAACAGTGCTTGACTGCTGATGTCCCACAACATGTTCAATTCCAAGGTCCAGTTCAACAACTATCTGAGACTGCTATTACCAGAGTCACATCAACTAATGAACAAGTCCACTTGATTTATCAAGATAAAATGGAAGTTCAAACTGCTGTCACTAAGAATCAAGATAAATGTAAAAATGCACCATTGAGTGAACTTTCTCATAACATACTGTCACAGGATCGATTGGCATTGTCAGCTCCAAATCACCAGAATTCACAATTCACAGTCAAGCTGTCAGAAAAACTGAACAAGACTCAAAAGAGAAAGTCATACTATAAAAAAAATGGCACAAAGAAGTGGTTCAGAGCCAAGGTGTTTATGACAAAAAACAAGCTGTACGTGAAGTCTATGATTATAAAACAAGCAGTGAATACAGACAAAGACATAACCAAACCATGATGAACAACTATTGGAATAAAATGACTTATAGAGAAAAACACAAACAAGCAATGAAAAACAACTATAAAAATAATGAAAAAAAAAAAAAAAAAAAAAAAAAAAAGGAGTAAAATAACCTTAAATTACAAGAATGATGAACAATACAGGGAGAGACAAAAGAATTATATCATTCAGAATTACAGGGACAATGTTAAGTATAAGGAACAGCATAAGCAAAATCTTGTTGACAGATATTTAAAAGATCCAATTTTTTGGCAAAAGCAAAAGGACCATTACACAAACCGATGCAAAAATTATCCTAATTTCTATAAAAAAAGGAAGGACATTTTTAAACAGCATTATCACCGTGATGCTCATTTTAGGGCTCGTCAGAAAGAATATTATTTATTCAAATCTAAAAACAAAATATCTGCGGTTAAGGTACTTCACAAAGTACATTGTGCACAAGAGATGCAGTACAAATACAAAAAAAAATGTATTTGATGCGCCGGCAGAGAGAACCATTACAAGATAGCCAGTATGACATAGTAAAAGATCCAGTCATGTTAAGAGCCTTAAATATTTTCAGAGATGTTATAAAACAGGGGCCAACTTATGTCTGCACATGCTGTGCCAGAGCGCTCTTCTCCTGTGAAGTGCGTAAATGTAAACAAAATCCAACAGTTGCTGCACTTTCCTTGACTGGAAACAATGTTCACATCTGCTCTGACTGCCCTGATCGATGTGCCTTGGAAGACATGAAAACAGAATGGATCTGTCACAGCTGCCGAGAGGTTTAATGCCAGATATTGCTGTAGCTAATATGCTTCAGTTCACTCCCATTCCTCCAGAACTGTGTGATTTGAATATTCTAAAAAGACATGTTATTGCAAAGTACATTCCCTTTGCAAAAATTTTAACACTTCCTAAAGGCCAACAGAGCTATAAAAGGAGCTGTAATTTCTGTCGCATCTGAAGTAGAAACAACAGTAAATTGTTTACCCAGACCAAGAAGTGAATCACAGCTGCTTACAGTGAAACTGAAAAGACGTCTGTGCTACCAAGTTCACTATCAGTTCCAGACTTTGAACATGCATAAGGTCTTGTCTGCTTTAAGAAAACTAAAAGAAATCCATTCAGAATATAAAGATATCATCATTAATGCAGCACTCTCAGAAGAAGAAATGTTCAATGAGCATGAACAGTCCGCAAATGACATCAGTGCTCCTGATGAGGAAATGGATATTGAGAGCAGCAGCCTAAATGAGAACACTGAAGAACAGAGCAATGAGAACTAGACAGTAAAGTTTGGATACAAACTTTAAGTTGGCTTGAAAAAGCCTAGCCAGAAAGTTTGTAAAAGTTTTAAAAGCTTGAAGTTTGAAGGTTTTAAGTTTGAAGTAGTTTGAAATACGTAAAATAGTTTTAAAGATTAAAGTTTGAATGTTTTAAAGGCAATACAGTCTATCAGAAGAACAGATCGCTGGGGTACCTGTGGTAGTTGTTAGGGTGTTGCTATGCGGTTTCTAAGGTACCCGGGGTGGTTGCTAAGGAGTTGCTATGGTACTTGGGGTGGTTGATAGGGTGTTGCTATGTGGTTGCTATGGCACTCGGGGTGGGTGCTAGGTGGTTGCTATGGCACTCGAGGTGGTTGCTAAGGTGTTTCTAGGGTATCCGGGGTGGTTGCTAAGGTGTTGCTAGGGTAACTGGGGTGGTTGCTAAGGTGTTGCTAAGTAGTTGCTATGGTACCTGGGGTGGTTGCTAAGGTGTTGCTAGGCGGTTGCTAGGGTAACTGGGGTGGTTGCTAAGGTGTTGCTATGGTACCTGGGGTGGTTGCTAAGGTATCCGGGGGGGTTGCTAAGGTGTTGCTAGGTGGTTGCTAGGGTGTTGCTATGGTACCTGGGGTGGTTGCTAAGGTGTTGTTAGGCGGTTGCTAGGGTGTTGCTATGTGGTTGCTAGGGTAACCGGGGTGGTTGCTATGGCACTTGGGGTGGTTGCTAAGGTGTTGCTATGCGGTTGCTAGGGTACTCGGGGGGTTGCTATGCAGTTGCTAAGGTAATATTAGTGTTTTGTTAGGTGGTTGCTATGGTACCCGGGTAGGCTGCTAAGGTGTTACTAACATGTTTGAGCATGATTAGCAAAGTTACCATCATGTCTTTAGCATTATCAGCATGTTACTAGCATGTTGTTATCATGATTAATTGATTTTACTTACGCGCTCGTTCACAACTCCGACAGGGTAGCTCAAATTTATGGGCGGGTCTTCAGATAGAGGATTTCCAACTGTAGTAGGGTACTGCGCATGCGCATTGGGTATGGGTAGCTCATTCTGAGAGGTAGCACAGATTGTCGGAACACCGGACATGACAGATTTTCTGGTGCGCAAAACAACTAGACTGTAAAGGAATACCATAGCTTACTGCCGTTACCATGGCAGCCAACAACAGCATAGCTTAACCCTCACACGTTTATATTTAGTTATTATATTATATTGAAAAAGTTATATTGAATTCAGTCTATCTTTTTTACCCCGTTTTAACATGTATTTCTATGAAGACAGGCAGCAGCGGCTGCACATAATATAAGCCTTCTGATTGGTCAGATCGCATGTCAATCAAGCTCTTTGCGAACGGTCAATTCTGGCGTTTTCATGACAAAATGTGGTTTAGGGACCGAATCGAGTCGTTGGGTGACAGAGTTGTTGTCAGCTCGTGTAGTATGTAACCCCTGGTTGCGGATCATTTACACAGAGTCACGTAGTGTGAACACCACAACGACTTAAAGACAGACAATCAAGTCATGTAGTCTGAACAGCACAGCGATCTGCCGACGTGTAAAGTCGTGTAGTGTGAACTAGGCTTAACAGATGAACAATAGATAGCCTAACTAGTGCGATTCAGTTGCTATCTGTCATGTTTTGTTTGTGTTTTTCTGTTTTTAGGACTGTTAGTTGTATGTCCAAATGTTTTGTATTGAGTTCCTGTTTCTTTAGTTGCCTTGTTAAGCTCTCATTATCTTAGGATGTACTCACACTAGGCACTGTTATCTTGAACCGAGCCCGAGCACGATTGTGCCCCCTCCCCCGCTGTCCTGTACTCACATTGCACTTTACGCTTTATGCTGCCTTCACGTGCTATCGAAATGATCATAAATACAAGTTTTCTAATTAGAAATTGGACATGAACGACCTCTGAAGTAGTATTATTTACTACTCTGAGATTATTTTGATACTCCAGTTTCCGAGTTAGGTGGGCCATAAACTTTAAACATGTTAGGGGACAATGATTGCTGCTGTTAAAGGGCTAGTTCACCCAAAAATGAAAATTCTGTCATTAATTACTCAACCTCATGTTGTTCCAAACCCGTTAGACCTCTGTTCATCTTCGGGAACACAAATTGTGATATTTTTGTTTTAATCTGAGAGCTCTCAGACCCTCCCATGGACATCAAGGGTCCTTACACAATCAAGGTCCAAAAAAGTACCAAGATGATTGACAAAGTCATCCATGTGACATCAGTCTGTCTACTGTAATTTTACTACTGCGCAAAGAAAACAAAAGTAACGATTTTATTCCACATTTTCATCTCTACCGTTTCTCTTGTGGGCGTGCGTTCATGACAGTACATGACACAAGCGCGTGGCGGCGCAAGTGCTGATCCAGATCCAGCGTGATAACGCTGAACACACGGCGTGATGACATTGAATACAAGGCATGTGTTCAATGTCATCATGCTGGATCTGGATCAGCGCTTACGTCGTTATGTACTGTCGTGAACGCACGTCCACAAGAGAAACAGTAGAGAGAAGATGAACGGAGGTCTTACGGGTTTGTAACGACATGAGGGTGAGTAATTAATAACAGAATTTTCATTTTTGGGTGAACTATCCCTTTAATTCTATTCTTCTTTTTTTTTTTAAACAACAACTACGTCATCATGTCTTGTCGCTAAAATGGTGCCTATATATATATATATATATATATATATATATATATATAGTGACGCGTGTCACGAAACCTCATCAGCATCGCCCTGGAAACGGAGGAGGATCACCTGCACGCCATTAACGCGGGCTGGCCGGCCACACCTGAGCCCAATCAAGAGGCAAGGATATAAGCCGACAGGAGGCTCAGACGGGTGAGACATGACTCCAGTTACAGTATCGCTAACTTTCCTCTCCATCTCCCATAGAGAGCAGCGTCAAACCAGCCGCCCCGACGCACGGACACCAGACCCTCACCCACGTGGAGCACGGAAAGCGGCAGATCCTGGAGCACGAAGATCTCACACACGAACACTACGGCACGATTACCACACCCAATAAACGCACCCTTCGGGGCATTTATTGATCTCCCTTGTCGTGTGATTCTTCCACCCGTTACAAATATATATATATATGTAGCAGAGGCCAGCAAGTGAGTGCTGTGCAGGTAAAACCTCACTCCCCGATCTCAAGAGGTGCTCTAGCGACTGATGCTAGAGGTCATGGCCTTTAGCCTCCTTGTTAGAGCGCCCGCCTCCCACGCCGGAGACAGCGGTTCGAAACCCGCTCGGAGCGGGGCGAGTAGGACCGCGACATTGGTGCCGTGACCCGGATGGGAGTGAGGTTTAGGGGGGGTGAGTGTAGCAGAGGCCAGCAAGTGAGTGCTGTGCAGGTAAAACCTCACTCCCCGATCTCAAGAGGTGCTCTAGCGACTGATGCTAGAGGTCATGGCCTTTAGCCTCCTTGTTAGAGCGCCCGCCTCCCACGCCGGAGACCGCGGTTCGAAACCCGCTCGGAGCGGGGCGAGTAGGACCGCGACATATATAATAATGACCAAAGTCGATTTATTGAAATGATAGGTGTCTGTGAGAGGTGAGTTAGAGATCCAGAGGTGAGTATTCAATCGTGCAAGGTTTTCCGTAAGTCACTTGATTCTCTTTGCAGTATCGTGGGAAGACAAGATGAGGGGATCCACAATGACAGACACACACACAGTCGATGGAGGATCTGGAAGGAGAGTACAACACAGGATGGTAGAGACAATCAGATACAAGGCAAGTACTTAGAAAGGATATCTTTTGCTTTCTTGAGGTCGGACGGTGGGGTGTGAGTTGTGCTGGCTTAAGTATATGGCTTGATGACGGTGGTGATTGGGTGCAGGTGCGTGTGATTAGTATTCGGGTGACCTGGAACGCTGTGATTGGTGGAGTGAAGGGCCTGACTGATCCGTGACAATCAGGAAATATCTAAAATATGTGTAAGTAATTGTGTTTTGCACCAGATTATGTTATTTGATCAATAAATGGTGATGGGCAAAGTAGACTAATATAGTGTAATTATTAACTATACATAAAAACCTGACTTTTTACTTAAGTACCAGATATGGGTGTGATGCCATAAATTTTACATATTTTTAATATGACTGACTTTGTATTTAATGTGAATTTAATAACAATATTGTACGTTACTAATTATAACACTTTCATTTTACAGAGAGCAAAGAACATTTACATTATCAAAGAACATTTTAATTCAGTCTAGCCAGAGTTCAAGCACTCTCAAAAATCCCGTAATAATCACTGAAGCTGTTTACACTGTGAAATGAATATCTTTTGCAAGCACATCTGCACTTTGTTGTTTTTGATGAGAGAATTTGCCAGATAATTCAGTCAGCGAGCAAGTGAACAAAACACCGCGCTTCAGCGATGATTCATCTGAACGTCTCTGATTGGCTATTGCATTCATAAGCTTAACAGAATCGTGTGTGATTGGTTACAATGCAGTGCTGTACAAACACAGCACAGTGAACACAGATTTGAATTTAGCAGCTGATGCTGTGCAGCACTGAACGATCTAATCCAGTGGTTCTCAGACTTTTTTGGTCGCGCCCCCCTTTAAACCTATAAAAAAATCTGGCGACCCCCCCCCCCCTCCCTCCTCTCCACACACACACACACACACACACACACACACACACACACCACCATCACTACAGCCTCGCTTCCCGAATCCCCATCCCACCTCAAACTACCAAATAATTTCACTAAACATTATGAAAAATTAATGCTTTTTTCAATTTAAAATACATACAGGGGGGAGAAGAAAGGCGCGATGTGACGTGACACAACACACAAATCCCCGACATTAAACCAAAAGCTGCGTCCCAAATGACACACTGTACACTATGCACTTATACACTATGTACTTATGCACTATGCACTCAGTCATTTAGTGTATGAATTATATAAGGTTATTTTGTCATTAATAATCGGAGTCTGATAGCCCCACCCCCTTCGCAACATAATCAAAGTTGCGACAGTTGGGTGCATGAAGTGTTCAACATTCCACACTTAATTTTTTCGGTTATTTAAGTGCATCATCCGGATATTTAAAGTGCACTTTTTATTTTGGGAATTTTCAGTGTGAACACACTACTGGCACTATGTATACTACAAAACGTCATATAATAGTGCATAAGTACGCGATTTGGGATGCACCTAAAGTCTCTTTAAGACAAGTCATGTCACTCGGCGGCCATCTTTGAAATGCCTCTCGGGCATGCAAGTGCAGCTCCTATCTCTTTGAATGGGGAAACATCAAATTCTTCAAAACTGTTCACTAAGCTTACAATTAAATTTCATATTTGAAATCACCAAAGAAATCTGACAACAACTGTATCATTAATGTTTCTTTTGCTCAAATTGTTATGGATAGACTTGGACACAAAGGTGAGTGGTGAATAAAGAGTGGTTTATTTTAACAGGTGAAGCACACTGGTGTATGATGATCAAGTGGATAGGTGAGTAGATGATCTTGAAGTGAGCCTTTCGTGGATAGGTGATAGGATGATGATATCTCTTTCTTTTCCACAGCATTTCTAGGAGACAAGACGGGGGAATCCACAATGACACTCACAAACTCCACTGACAGGCACTCTAGGAGGAGAGGAGGACACAAGGAGGAAGAAACACAGAAGGTAAGGCAAACAAGGTAAGTCAATTCTCTCGGAAGGATATAGTCTTGATCTTTGGATACAGTGGTGTCAGAGTCCACGTTGAATAAACAAGATTGGACAGTGAAGTGAGTGTGTGAGGATCCTTTGTAGTGGGTGTTGATGAGGCCTTGATTTGGTGCAGGTGTGCGTGATCAGAACTCTGGTGAGGTGGAACGCTGTGATTGGTGGAGTAAAGGGCCTGACTGATCCGTGACAGTACCCCCCTCTCCACGGCCCGCTCCTGAGGGCCGACCTCGGCGTCGCGGTGGTCTGCCCCTGCCTCGGGGTGCTGGGCGGTCTGGGTGTGCTGCATGGAACTCTTCAAGTAATGATGGGTCTAAGATGTCGTCTCTGGGTACCCAAGAGCGTTCCTCAGGGCCGTAGCCCTCCCAGTCGACGAGGTACTCTATCCTGCCACCACGACGCCGGGATTCCAGGATTTCCTTGACCTGGTAGACTGCGCCTTCGTCCAGGATTTGTGGGAGAGGGGTCTCTTTCTCGAAGTCAGGCCTTGTGGAGAGAGGTGGAGAGAAGGGTTTTAGTAGTGAGACATGGGACGTAGGGTGAATTTTGTATTGAGGTGGTAATTGGAGTTTGTAGGTGACAGGGTTGATACGTTCCAAGATAGTGAAGGGGCCAACGAATCTGGGACTGAGTTTCCTACAAGGCAGGCGCAGCCTGATGTCCCTGGTTGACAGCCAGACCTTTTCCCCTGGTTGGTAATTCGGGTTTTCCGATCTTCGGGCGTCGGCTGTCACTCTCTGTCTGCGCACTGCCTGTTGGAGTTGGTGGTGAACTGCGTCCCAGACTCTCTCGCTCTCCCGGAACCAGTGATCGATGGCGGGGACGTACGATGGTTCACCTGACCAGGGAAACAGGGGAGGCTGGTAACCAAATACGCACTGGAAGGGCGTGAGTCCCGTGCATTGTTGGCGCAGCGAGTTTTGGGCGTACTCGGGCCAGCCTAAGAACTGGTTCCAGGAGTTCTGGCGACTATGGCAGAAGGTTCTCAGGAAACGCCCTATTTCTTGGATTTTGCGCTCGGTCTGCCCATTTGACTGTGGGTGACATCCGGAGGAGAGACTGACGGTCACACCTAGGAGAGAGAAGAAGGCCTTCCACACCCGGGAGATGAATTAGGGTCCTCTATCCAACACTATGTCTTCTGGGATACAATAATATCGGAATATGTGGTTGAACAGAAGTTCGGCAGTCTGGAGAGCTGTGGGAAGGCCAGTGAGTGGAATGAGACAACAAGACTTGGAAAAACGATCAATGATGACTAATATACATATATTTCCGTCTGATGCGGGCAGGTCAGACTCCTCGGTGTGACCATGGACGTTGAGTTATGGGTAATGGGTGGAGTTTGCCTGCTGGAAGATGATGGGAGCTTTTGGATATGGCACAGTCTGGGCAGCCTTGCACAAACCTCCTTACGTCCCTGGCCATGTTAGGCCACCAGAAGCGATTTCGTAGCAGCAAGAGAGTTGCGTTGGCCCCTGGGTGGCCAGTACCAAGTGAGGTGTGGGTGGTATGGATTAGTGGGGTCCGTTGTGTTCTGGGAACATACTGGAGGTTTTGTGGGCAGCCCGGCGGATTGGCGGGCGGTGTGGAGGAGGCAACTGGCGGAGAGGTCCACTGAATAGGGCTGGAGATGATCGCTGGAGGTAGGATATTTTCGGGTTCCTGATTATTGCTTTCTGGTGCATGGATCCTAGACAGAGCGTCTGCCTTGATATTCTTGGTACCGGGTCTGTAGGAGATCGTAAAATGAAATCAGGTGAAGAACAATGCCCATCTTGCTTGTCTGGGTTTGAGTCGCTTGGCGTCACAAAGATACTGTAGGTTTTTGTGATCAGTGAGAACTAGAAAAGAATGTTTAGCCCCCTCCAGCCAGTGCCTCCATTCCTCAAGGGCTAACTTTACGGCCAATAGTTCCCGGTTCCCGATGTCGTAATTCCCCTCCGCCGGGCTGAGTTTCTTTGAGAAGTAGGCGCATGGATGGAGTTTGGGAGACTTCCCCTGCTGCTGAGATATGACGGCTCCTACGCCCGTGGTGGATGCGTTCACTTCGACAACGAATGGCAATTCCGGATTTGGGTGAGCAAGGAGTGGTGCATTGGTGAAGGCGGTCTTGAGGTCTTCAAAAGCTTTTTGGGCTATCGGGTTCCAAGTGAGTGTCTTGGTCTTTCCTTTCAGGAGATCTGTGAGCGGGCTGGTGGTTGTGCTGTAACTGGGAATGAATCGTCGATAGAAGTTTGAGAATCCAAGGAATCGTTGAAGTTCTTTGACTGTGGTAGGAGTTGGCCAGGAGGTAACTGCTTCCACCTTCCCCTTGTCCATGCGGACGCCACGATGGTCAATGATGTATCCGAGGAAATGTACAGAGGATTGATGGAAAGTGCACTTTTCAGCCTTGAGATACAATTGAAAGGAGTTTCTGAAGGACCTCCGCAACGTGATGGCGATGGTCGGCCAGGCTCCGGGAGTAGATGAGGATGTCATCTATATATACACAATTACAAAGCAGTTCAGGAACTCCCGGAGCCCCTCATGCATAAACTCCTGGAAGACTGAAGGGGCGTTTACAAGCCCATACGGCATCACCCTATATTCATAATGACCAGTAGGGGTTATGAAGGCAGTCTTCCATTCATCTCCCTTCCTTATGCGGATGAGGTTGTGGGCGCTGCGGAGGTCCAACTTAGTGAAGATGGTGGCGCCACGTAGTTGTTCCAGAGCTGCTGGGACAAGGGGAAGGGGATATCAATATTTGACAGTCATGTCGTTTAGTTTCCGGTAGTCGATACAAGGGCGTATGCCGCCGTCCTTTTTTGCCACGAAGAAGAAGCTGAATGCAGCAGGGGAGGTAGATAGTACAATGTATCCCTGTTGTAGTGCCTCCACAATGTACTCTTCCATGGCCTTTTGCTCTGGAGGTGAAAGGGGATAGATCTTTCCCCGTGGTACTGGCTCACCCGGAAGGAGGTCAATTTAGACGTCACTAAAGTGGGAATAACATGAAGGGATCTCGACGGATAATTTTAATTGAGGGCTCTCAATGGAGGTGGTACCAATAGGGATCTGCGGCGCCCTTCGACGATTCGGTTGAGGTAAGTTGGGAAAACAATGAGGGAAACAGTTCTCACCCCACTTTAGGACTTCTCCTGTCCTCCAAGATAGGTGTGGATTGTGCTGCACCAGCCACGGACGACCCAAAGTGATATCCACAGTTGAACCCTCCAGAACCAGCAATTGGATGTCCTCTCAATGTAATTGCCCAATCTGTAATTGTACCAGTTCGGTCCAGAGACGGATGGAATCCTTGATGAGGGATTGACCCGTTATGGATTGGGCTTCATAGATCTTCGGGGTGTTAGGGATGCGGAGCTGCTGGAGGAGGTTACATAAGCTATTTTCACTTGGTCTGTGGTGAAGACGTGGGCATGCAGGTTGATCGTCAGGGTACACTGGAGAATGAAGCCATCACATTCCTCCGCCGAACCAGAGAAGGATGCTGGTCGGGCCATGGGACTGGCGAAGACGATCGGTGAGGGAGTGCTCATGGTGGTGTTTGATGGCTGTGGTGGAACTGGTGGTGCCGTTGGAGTGGGCGATTGCAACAACAATTTCTTCAAAGAATCCACCAGCTCCTGGAAGGGGTCCGCGGTGCTCATCCTGTTAGTGACGGTGTTTGGTCCGATCTTCTGTTATGGATAGACTCGGACACGAAGGTGAGTGGTGAATAAAGAGTGGTTTATTTTAACAGGTGAAGCACACTGGTGTATGATGATCAAGTGGATAGGTGAGTAGATGATCTTGAAGTGAGCCTTTCCTGGATAGGTGATAGGATGATGATATCTATTTCTTTTCCACAGCGTTTCTTGGAGACAAGAAGGGGGAATCCACAATGACACTCACAAACTCCGCTGACAGGCACTCTAGGAGGAGAGGAGGACACAAGGAGGAAGAAACACAGAAGGTAAGGCAAACAAGGTAAGTCAATTCTCTAAGGATATAGTCTTGATCTTTGGATACAGCGGTGTCAGAGTCCACGTTGAATAAACGAGATCACACAGTGAAGTGAGTGTGTGAGGATCCTTTGTAGTGGGTGTTGATGAGGCCTTGATTTGGTGCAGGTGTGCGTGATCAGAACTCTGGTGAGGTGGAACGCTGTGATTGGTGGAGTGAAGGGCCTGACTGATCCGTGACACAAATAGCGTTATAAAAAGCTTATTTCTCAGGCTAGATCAGCTAGTGCGCATGCGCAGTCCTCAGCGCACGTCTCAGAACGCCGACTGTTTCTACAGTAACCGGAACTTCTAATGGCAGCTGCAGTGACACGCTGACTTTACTGATTAGCGATTGGCTCTTTCATTCAGAAGGCGTGGCTTCCTGCGATTGAGTGGCCATATTGAGCATTGCATTTTTCCCCATTCAAAACTATATGAGTGACACATCTTGGGTATTCTATAGTCTTTGATTAAACTGATGCCTTGTTCTATTTATGACGTACTGACACAGAGTTAAAATTATTTGCAACGGTCGCTTTGTCGCGTCCAGTGTAGAGATATCTAGTCGCATCTGGTGAGTGAAGCCAAGAGCAAGAATGCATATGCTCTGTCATATTTTCTGCATTTAGCTTTTGAATGAACAGCACCCGCCTGGGTCTATGACTTTTCTCTTGCCTTTCACAAACCGTCCCATCTCCCATTCTAAGTTACGTCCTTTGGCTGTTTCTTTCTTTTCTTTTTCTTCTGATGGCCCGTGCCCCCCCCACAATACTTGTGGCGGACGCGCCCCACACTTTGAGAACCACTAATCTAATCGCACCAGTGTGACTGTATCAAATATAAAAAAAATATTATTCTGCAATATTTTGTCTTTTGGAAGATGCATTCAAAATCCACTTGGCTCAGAGTACTTTGAATGGGCATAACGCCTCTTCACAAAGCCCTCTCACAATATACTGAATAACATATCTATCGGTTTTGCCGCTCAGAAATGTTCACGCAATCATGCTGCGTGCTGCACACTACATGCGTGCTGCATCCCAGCCCAACTAAACCGTGCTCTGGCCCACCTCTTCCAAGCGGGCCAGGGCCGGCTAAACGAACCGCGCGATCACACTAGTCAGACAAACCGGGCTTTGGGGGTCAAATGCGCTCAGGCATGGTTCAAAATGCCTAGTGTGAGTACACCCATAATGTAGTTGTCCATTCCTGTCTTAACATTAATGTTAATTTGGTGGTGTACTCCTCCATTTCCTTGCGATTCCAAGTTCCTGGGTGTTTGGTTTTTGTTCAATAAATGCAATTATCACCCATGACAGAAGAACAGACCTAAAATGGATCTAGCTGTGGATAAAATTCTCCTCCTCAAGTCTGGTGGCCCAAGTCCAGTGCTCCCAGAGCTCTCAAGTAAGCTATTTGAGTTTCTCTAGTTCCCAATCAAGACTCCCTCGATTAAAATACACTAAAACTAAAAAATATAACTAAAAATATAATAAAATACCTAACTACATAATACTACTATTGTTAGAACCTGAAACTTTTGAACTGTGGGTGTCGTCTGGTCAGAGGAGAACTGGCCCCCCGACTGAGCCTGGTTTTTCCCAAGGTTTTTTTTTTTCTCCATTCTGTCACAGAGGGAGTTTTGGTTCCTTGCCGCTGTCACCTCTGGCTTGCTCAGTTGGGGACACCTAATTTCTAGCGATTATCGCCGATTTGATTGCTCATATACTATTTAAACTAAACTGAGCTAGACAATGACATCTCTGAATTCAATAATGAAATGCCTTTAACTGAAAATTAAATGTTTAATCTTATTATATATTACTGACACTCTGTCCTCCAATTTGATACTGTTAAGTGCTTTGACACAACCTGTATTGGTAAAAGCGCTATATAAATAAAGGTGACTTGACTTGACTTGACTCCAGGGCCATGGCTTTTCCCAGCTGTCTTGGCTCTGCCATGGTTTTGCTGGATCCACCATGGTTGTTGACATAATCGTTCTGCTCGGGATGGATCCAGCTCTGCCCTAGTGGTCACCACCTGTTCAGCCAGCACTCCTGTGATCATCTCCTCTGTCAGCTCTTCTCTAGTGGTCAGGTCATCTCCTCCATCTGCCTCATCATGGTCCCCTCTCTGCTGGTTCCACCCTGGTGGTCACCATTTACTGCGATTTCCACCACCCAAAACTGTAATTTAATTTTTTTTTGTGTAATGTTAATGTAATGTTTTGTCCCCACACCTTCAGGTATGTCTCAGCCAGGTTCAGTGGCAGATGGTCCTCTGGGCAGCATCCTGACTGTAGGGAATTTAAGGAAAGTAAAACTCAACTCTGCTAAACAGACAGGGAATGGAAGATCAGTATAAACTCCACAAGCTCCTACACCCTTAAAGTCTTTGGTAAACATTTTATTTCTGCATGTGACTTGCAAAATTTTATTTTATTTTATTTATTTTTTTGGAACCAGTCAGATTTTTAATTAGTCATTTCAATTTACAGGGATAGTTGTATCTGTTTGTAAAAATTAAAATGATCTTCAATTACTCGCCTGCATGTTGTTCTAAACCTACAAGACTTCAGTTCAGCTTCAGACCACAAATGAAGACATTTTATATTTGTTCATCAGTTTTGTCCATCCATTGAAAGTCCATGCTTGCAAAACTATGGCATTTCTAGAAGTTTGTGAATACATTGTAAACGAAATAACTGTTAATGTAATTTTTTTTTTTTTTTTTTTTTTTTTTTTGTAGTAAAAGCGTGACATTGACACCAGCAAGAATTTGTTACAGTTTTTAAAGTTTTCCTGCCATGTAATTTGAAAGAACATTCTTGGCTACTATGACAAAATACAACGCAAACAGTCATGCTGTCGATTATTATAAATTATTTTGACTTTCAGTTTTCCAAAGCAAAGTCAATGCATGCTATATATGCATCTCTATATTCCTTCAATTGTAAATACAGGTCAGAGTTCTGTGGACATCCACTTTTACTTTGTGGAGATATTTAAGGGAGGTCACGAAGACTCGTGGGGACAGAGTTTCACCCGACCTTTTATTGGTATAATATTGCTATCTTCCTCAAATGTATTTTTACTAGATTAAATCTACACAAATTTAAGTTTTTATTATTACCGGTATTATTATTATTTTTTTTTCTCACAAACACTGCTTAACATTTCAAATTAGTTTTTCTGATTGCTGATCAGGAACACTACTTTCTATGTCTCTGTGACCGGAGGAGATTCAGTCGCAGTGACTGACGTGCTTCTAGTTGAAGCTTCAGGATCTGATGTTGTCAGTGGAACTATCAAATCTGTCGGTGCAACAGACTTCCTGGTCAACATAGACAGAATCCCAGAGTGGGGGTTTGTGGTGCAGCTCAAAGGACTGTTGAATGATTCGCCATCGGCTAGTCGATTCCAGAGGCAGTCACCCACCCAGCATAAAGGATCTAGAATAACCGCTACGGTGAGAAATATATGTCAAAGAGCTGTGTTCGTAAACACGAATAAATACATAGTTCAGGCATGAAACTCTAACTAATCGCTAATTGGTTCATTCATACTCTGTAGCACCAGCCTATCAGGAGTACTTCCTAATCCACGCAAGCATATAGCGTATCCTAGAAATTTCACTCCGAGAGTTGTCATGACTGATCTGTAATTTACAACCATTATTGAACTAAATTCGCTTAAATTTACATCACAGTTTTGTACAAAAAAATTAAAATAATAATAATACTAAAATAAAATACAATATAAACTCTTACTGTATTTCACAAATAGCATATATTTACCATAACTGTTCCTTCACAGGCCCAGTCACAGAACATTACACAGCCTGGAGTCCCATTGAGTCTCAACTTTACAGTGGCCTCTAATGCTACAGGCAGTAACTACACTATCAGAGCTCGGACTGACCAAGGCTTCAAATTGTCTTTCCCCAGCACTTTGACCCTGGGAACTGGAGGAAGTGCTCAAGGAAGCATCACACTGATCACACCCTCAGACACAGAGTCAGGGATGGATGTCACACTCACTATTGAGGCAGAAGCTCTGGGATCCACTGATCTGAATTATGTCACGCTGCGACTCACTGTCTCCACAGCAAATGCTATTTTCAGTAGATGTTAATCACTTTCCATGTGTCTTACTTTCTTCTGGTTTTTCATTTCTCATTGTGTATGATTCTAAATAACATTTAGCACTGCATGTAACACTGTACATTAATATCTTTACTTTTAAACACGTCACCAAAGAAGATATCATTTAAGGGGGGTGGAAGTTATTTTTAATAAAAAAATAAATAAAAAAAACCTTAATATTCCAGAAAGTAATAAGAACTGTCCATTTTATTCCATGGTGATTTTTAGCAGGTGAAAATCTGTCTTACAGAACCTTTAATCCATTTCCAAAATGAATGATTACCTCTGAATGTTCCCTTGTGTTCACACATAGCTCTTATTAAAAGTCTTTTTATTCCCCAAGAATAATAAACACAATCATAAACATGGATATTGTCTTATTTTTTTCAAATGAATCTTAATGCTTAAGTGTATATTTCAGCATCACTTAGTTTCACCAATCACAGATAACTGAGAGTTTTTGTCTTAGACCTAAAATTCCAATGCAAACTGACACCTATCTACTACATATTAAGTAACAATCATTTTAAGATCTGTCATTGTAAAGTAATGCCATGCAAATGAAAAAGAAAAAGAAAAGCAGTAACATATACAGAGTTCTGGCATGAAACTCTGGCATGAAAGTCGGCGCAGTCCGATAGGTCCAACTCAATTTGACCTAATGACATCATTATCACTGATTGGTTCTCTCCTGTATTGGTAGCCAATGAGCTCTCTGCTCAACATTCAAATATATTACTACTGCTTACTGTAGCAGTTCACTGCATGCTTCAGAAACCCTCCACCTTTCCCAGCTCCACCTGTATAGATCTGCTACGAGGTGATTCATGTATGTTATATTTGCAGCAGCAGTATTTCTTACATGCTCACAGCAGCATGTTGTGGATGTATTGGCAGTAGCAAGTCTCGGTACTTGCTCTGCCACAGAAACAGCAGCGTAGCAGATCAGAGAGAGATCCCAGGGCACCTATTGTCAAAAAGTTTGATTTATTGCCCCTCATAAAGATAAGACCCCCACCCCTCCCTCCCACCCAAACTGGACACCTGTTTTGTCCACCCCCACCCATCTAAATGAGCATCTGTTTTTACTGTCCAGTGATCCTAAGGTATTTATGAATGTTTTGGGAAATGTGTTTTTGTGTGGGCCATTGAAGACAGTTATGTGTTTAAACTTTAAATTGTGAAACTGTGTTAAACGGGACAAAGGGTAGTTTTTATTGGTGTTTTTCACTTACACATATCAACAAAAAACATCAAACATATACGTAAAACGAGCAACGACTTGCTAGTGTTGTTGTAACGAAGTCTAACTAGTTTAAAAACGTTTTAAGTTAAATAAAAAGAAGTGTACGTGTTTGTTTATTTAAATCAAACAAAGCATCGGACACGTTAGTTAAAACAATAGCTTAATATTACAAGTTAAATAATATAGAGTTGACTCATCTTCTAAAACAAAAATGTATCAGAAGCGAACGTTAAGATACTTTACAACGTTCTAACATTACAAGTTAAAGAAAATAGAGCTGACTCATCTTACCGTCTTCTAAAACAAACAAAGCATCTGACACGTTCGTTAAAACAACATTACAAGTTAAATAATATAGAGTTGACTCATCTTACCATCTTCTAAAACAAAAAAAGCATCAGAAGCGAACGTTAAGGTACTTTACAACGTTCTAACATTACAAGTTACAGCAAATAGAGCTGACTCATCTTACCGTCTTCTAAAACAAAAAAGAATCTGACACGTTCGTTAAGTAAGCCACTCGTCAAAATCTTGTAACATTACAATTAACCGTGATCTAAAATAAATAAATAAATAAATAAATAAAAATAACCGAGCATCTCGCGCTGAACCTCACACGCTGCGGTCAAAACTCAGAATGCGCTTACGAAGGCCGAGGCCAGACCGCGCCTACTGCCAGCCCCTAACAGCGTGAGGAGAGACCGGGGCAAAGATTTAAAAGAATTAAAGTAATGTTTTAACATTAGAACGAACGTTGTTTTAATAAATCTTTAACATTTCTTAATTAATGAAACAATTTGGCACTCATCCTAAAGCTTTTTACCTTAAAATTAGGTTAGTCTAGTTTTTTCCTTTTAAACAAACAGTAGGCCTACTACCTAAGCCGCCGGGAAACGTTGCTTATTTATTTTATTTAGGCTACTTTAGTTTAGTCATTCGTACTTAATTTAGCAATACCTTTATTTACTCTTCTATTTTTTGTCAAGTTTAAGACTTCTGACGCGTTACATTACCCAGACTTTTTCACTTTTAAAATGAGGTTACACAGCTTTTTCTTATAAAAATCACCTCTGAAGCCGCAGGAAAATGTTGTTTGTCTTGTTTTATTTTATTTTAGTAGTATAATATCTTTATTTACTCTTTGATTTTGTCAATCTTAAAACTTCTGGAGCTATAGTTAAAACGCATACACGCGCATGTGAGCGGAAACCGGAATGAAAGCAAACGTTTTGGACGCCTTTGGATTTTTCAGAAGTAATTAGACGCCTAAACGTTTTACATTATCGCGCGAAATGTAAATATTTCGTCTCACGCAGGGGGCAGCGAAATGAGAACGACACTTTGTGTCTGGACGTATGATTAACGACGCGACCGTATCAGATCAAGAGGGTCGTTGTAAAACATCTAAAGTGTTTCTGGAGACGCAACTCATTTGCAATCTGACGAGTTTTTGAGGGGATCTGGCATCGTAAACTTTGGCTTCGCTGTTCTTTGATCAAATGACATACACGTTAACCATTTATGCCATGCGCCTGCTTGTATGAACTTTGTCAAAAGTTTAGACTTAAAGTTCACTGTCCGGTCAAAGGATGTATGTCCCTTTTGAAGATTTTATATGACACATAGCTGGTTAAGTTAAAAGTTTAGGTATAGTTTAGGAAGAAAGCACTCAAACAAACACAAACATACATAAACAGTCCCCCACATTTAAACTTTTATGATGTCTCATACAAACATTTTACAAACTTGTGAACTTTTAGCATCACACAGGGTATCTCTACAAGATGATGAAAAGCAGCATGATTAAACAACAATATAACTATTGTTTTAACAAGTAATAAGTTAAGATTTGTAGTTTTTTATCTCTCAAACCTAAAACCATGAACCTCTTAAGCAAGGATTTGAGACGGTTACAGAGATTTTCTTTATGAATTGGAGCTAAATCAGACTAAAAATTAATTGTCACAAGGTTGTTTGCAACAAAAGTAATTCCTAAACAAGGTGCTACAAATACCTCACAGAATCTTTACAATAGATTAGACTTTCTTTCTCACTTTAAAAATGGTATTATTAACCATGGTGTTTAAATGCAGCATTTTTTCCACAGTATAATGTTTTATTTTTATTAAAATAAAAACAACTGTTCTATATAGATTTATTTGACTAAGAATTGATATAAGAAACATGCAAATATTCAACAAGTCCATTTTATCAACCCTGCCTGATGTGTCTGACGGTTTGTCACAAATATCTTACCGATACAGACATGTTAAGATGTTAAGTATGTGTAAAACATGTGTAAAGTTCAATATTATTGTTAAAAATAGTATAATAAAAAACAAACACTCGCATAAACACACACACACACACACACACACACACACACACACACACACACACACACACACACACACACACACACACACACTAAAACAACCCCTGCAGTTAAACATTTCGACTTTTACAATGTTGCATAAAAACACTTTTACAAATTAAAAACTTTTAGCATCGCACCAGGTGATGGAAAACAGTATGATTAAACAATGATGTAACAATTTTGTTTTAACAAATAAGTTAAGGTTTATAGATTTAGATCTTTCACACCTAAATCCATGATGAGGATCAGAAGTTGTCAAATGATCCCCTGATGAATGCAATGCGCTTACAGTGGTTTTTTCTTTATGAATTAGATCTAAAATTAGCTGTCGTAAGGTTGTTTACAACAAAAGAGTGTCTTAAACAAGGTGCAACAAATGTCTCATCTTTACAACAGATTAGATTTTCTTTCTCACTTTAAAAATGGTATTATTAACCATACTGTTTAAACGCAACATTTATTTTTTCACACTATAATGTTTTATTTTATTAAAATAAAAACAACCGGTCTATATAGGTTTATTTGACTAATATTTGATCAAATAACTGATATAGGAAACATGCAAATATTCGATAAGTCCATTTTATCAACCCCGCCCGATGTGTCTGAGGGTTTGTCACAAATATCTTACCGATACAGATGTGTTAAGATGTTAAGTATGTGTAAAACATGTGCAAAGTTCAATATTACTGTTAAAATAGTTTAATAAACCACAAACACTCGCATGAAAAACAAACAAACACAAACACGCGCAAACACACACACACACACACACACACACACACACACTAAAACAACCCTATACAGTTAAACATTTAGACTTTTATGATGTCTCATACGAAACTTTTACAAATAAAAACTTTTAGCATCACACAGGGTATATCTACAAGATGGAAAACAGTGTGATTAAACAATGATATGACTTTTGTTTTAACAAATAAGTTTTTAGATCTTTGAAACCTAAATCATGATGCTCTAAAGCAAGGGTTAGAAGCAGTCAAATGAACCTCTGATGAATGCAAGACGGTTACAGAGATTTTCTTTATGAATTAGAACTAAAATAGACTAAAAATTAGTCGTCATAAGGTTGTTTGCAACAAAAGTAATTCCTAAACAAGATGCTACAAATATCTCATCTTTACAACAGATTAGACTTTCTTTCTCACTTTAAAAATGGTATTATTAACCATTAACATTTATTTTTTCACAGTATAATGTTTTATTTTTATTAAAATAAAAACAATTGGGTCTTTATAGTTTCATTTCACTAAGATTTGATCAAATAATAGATATAAGCAGCAATCAAATATTTGATAACTCCATCTTATCACCCAAACTGACGTGTCTTACGGTTTGTGATGACATCAGAATCAGAGTCAGAATGAGCTTTATCGGCCAGGTATGTTTGCACATACGAGGAATTGTTATAGTGACAGAAGCTCCACAGTGCGACAGAAAGACAGCAACAGGACAGGACGCAGATAATAAAAGAATAATATACAAATAGACAATGTACAAAATAGCAAAAACGCAATATATAATATAGACAAATATGTATGTACAGTTATGATATGTGCAAAATTGAAATTAAAAAATAAGGATGTGTTAAGGTGCATGTTACGTATGTGTAAAATATGTGTAAAGTTCGATATTACTGTTAAAAACGGTTTAAAAGGTCATTTTTAGCTTTCATATAGGATTCACAACCACACTCAGTTGCTTTTTGTGTAACACAGACCCGCCCCCGGGGCAGATGAAAATAGAATGTATGAAAGACTTTTCTTTTAAGATATTATAATGACAGACTAAAAACTTTAGATTGATTAAAACAACTGAGGTTATGCATTTCTCTTGAATATGTATACAGTAACCAGTGAGTACATGAAACGTTATTGTATAAATACACCTCCTTGTAAATTCAGCATGATCCTATCTTATTAATCAATAAAAAAGAAGAACCGGTTTGTTGGAAATAATAAAAATAAAAATAATGTTGTGTTTCTAAGTTAGAAGACTAAAGCATTAACCTAAAGCATTTTTCTTTCAAACTCTCTCACGCACGCAACACGGCTTTCCCACAAACTCCCAACAACGTACATAAGTTTTGTTTTATCATCTAGAAACCCTATAACAGAGTTATCTTTTGCATTACTACAACTATAGATGCTGAAAGAGGTCATTAACCTGTTTAACATTGTTTAAAATGTGAACAATATCACTTAAGACTAGTTTGACAAACAAGGGTACGATCATAAAACAAGCCTGGATCCAATTTGAAGCATTCTAACAACAAGTACAACCATTGCAGCAAATGTATTCAATCAATCAATCGATCAATCAATCAATCAATCAAACTTTATTACAGACTCAAGGTCCAGATTTAAAAAAGGCAGTAGACAACATATACAACCCACAGCATCTATCAGACATAAAGAGTTACAAAATACAGCAATACCGGTGTCTCCACAACTTTGACTGATACCGTGTAGTACTAACCCCTATGTTTGATAAACCCACAATAATCTCATTTTCAGAAGCATTAACCCGACAGATAAAACTATACATAAGATTTTGTAACAGTGTTTTAAAAGCGATTACTCTCGCACTCACAAACATTTCACTTGCACTATGACATCTAGGCCTACCGCGTCATTATAAACTCCTTGCGGCTTCTGTAAACTAGATGCTCTGTTACACTGCAAATGAGTATAAAGTGTTGTACAGAATGCTTTGAAAAGCGGCACCTTTACCTCATCTGAACAGAAACTAAACTTGCGTAAAGTATATTCGCCCGCATATACATCATACGGCGTTGCCTTTCAATATCCTCAGCATCTGTCACGCGTTCAGTGATAAAATGTCTAAGGTATTTTACTTTCGCACACACGGTGAGACTCTTGTTAGACAACTTAAAAACTGGAAAATTTATATTATAGCACCGCAGCAAGATAAAACTCTAGACGTGTGATTGACCAACTTATCAGATGTTCGACGTATTATTACAAGTCCCTGCTTACCTAGTTTATGATGAAACTAGAAAATATAGGCGTGAGCTAACGATGAAGACCGACTGGGTATTCAGACACCTGCGGCAGGACTGACTGACTTTTTCTTAAGATTTGATTTCGAGAACACAAAACCAAATCCTAATGCTATTTCACGAAATAACGCAACAACGGGTGCACCATTTCAACATATACACGTCAAGTCTGTTTTACCATGAGTATATCGTATTCTTTTTATATACATATATTTGTTTAGGCTAAATACGTTTTAACAATTCTTTTTGTTTTTACAAAGATGTTAAATTGAACACGTGTAACTAATACCTCATTCAAATGTCGCGGTCTTTCAGGTCAACGAACTACAATACCCAGCATACACCTCAGACTACAAACATGGCCGTCGGGATGCATATACCAAAATGGCCATACGCGACAGATCTCTAAATCGTCGGACTACTGATTATACGCACGCTCAGATAACCTATATAAAAAGACACACATTTCCACACTTTTTGCGAAGTATACGCTTCTTCGGCGTTGTGATGTTACAAACCCCTTTTCACGAGTTCACACTTACATATAATAAACTGAGTAAAGGTTATGCGTATTTGGCGTGCTGTCCAGGGAGAGGGCTCCGAGCTCGGTACTTACCCCCCGAGCCCAGGGTACTCCCCCTGTACGGGGAGAGGGGTCCGAGCTCTGCATTTAGCCCGGACCCAAGCGTTCCCCCCATGCTGGGGTAGGAACAGGCTGAAGGTGAGGTGTCGGGGTGGTGGAGGGATGCTGAAAAACTAGAACTGATGGAGGTAAGACTGCTTTGGTTATTTATAGGGGTTCTCTCTCAAGCTGATTGGATAGATGGTGTGATTGCTGATGATGAAGTGGCTGCGTTAATTATCTGCGCGTGCTCCTCCCGAAATTTGTTAATAAAACATCACTTCGTGAGCTCTGTTAGTGTCTCGAAGCCGATTCTGTTTTGCGAAAACGATTCATTCCCACAGTTCGGTTCAACGAATCGAATCATCGTTTCCTTACGTCATCTCGCAGCGTTGTCAGTATACATTTCTTTTCTAACAACTCAGGGGTCGTTTTATATCAGTGAAACATTAAAGTTAACAGTGTGAAGGCGTCTTTTGTTCATTTAACTGATGATGTTTGCAGTCGTGTTTTCATTCACCGATCCCTCAGTCGGATACGAGTCAGACCGACCAATATTGAGTAGCCTACACGTAAACGCTGATATGTTCTACATGTCTGAAGTATAAGTGTGTAGAAAGAATAAACCGGTCTTATAAACTCATCAATTTGGCTTAACAACTTTAAAACATAATCTGCATGAACGATAAACCATACACTCTTAAAATCGATAGTACACAAAATATGTGTAAAAGGACCGATAACATAATAACATAATATTTTGGTTCACGTCTTACACAACTGCGTGTTACTTAGCGGTTTTATTAAGCTTTAATATGAAAGATAATAGTCTGTTGACAATTTAGATGCTTTTATTATGAAATCACACAAAAAACCGCTGAAGTACGTACTGTTAGGGAATTAATTGAAACAATACTACGTGCTCATTTAACCGCTTTAATTACGGTATGCTGAATATGAAACTCTTAAACAGGAACATTAAAACAGCCGCTTCAATACATTCAATACATAAAACATTTATGAAATACTATAAAACAATAGTTAGGTAAACGACTTACAGTCGATAAGTCATTTTAAGCGAAAGGCGGAATGATTCATGTCTTTTTTATTCTGTCCACACCAATGCACACCGGCGTTTTAGGCATCTGTCTTTTAGGTCTGACCCAGAAAACGGATGTCTTAATATTTTGTTCTTCTTTTTATGAAAACATGCGGCAAGCAGTTTTTTGACCTTATCTGCATTATACCGACGCGTTTTAACATGTCGTAAATTCCAATAGTTAGTTAGCAAATGCAACTGTTTATTACTGAGATAAGACACATCAGAGCTGCGTTCTATTTAACGTTTTTCATCTACCTACATGTTTATCGGCGCTACTGTTCTAGGCCTCCTCACACCTTTGTGAGATATAAACCGCAAAGTTTTTCATGGTGTTGTGCTTTGAAGCCAGAACAATTTTATATGTTTCCATGACTTTGTTCGCTCTTTCTGTTTGAATTTGTGTCCCGCGGTTTCACCACCCTTATCTTATTTTCCCAACCTAATTGTAATTGTTAGGCCTTACGCTTTGTCTCGTTAGCGGGCCACTTTGTTGATATAAGTCAACGTTTCCGCGAATTTGGTTGATTTAATGAAATATTGCGTCTTCATTCGAGACATTTACGTTATATTATTATATCATCCTAGTTTATATCAGATATACAAGATCGTTTCTCATTAAATATTATTAATTTGATAACAACAAACAAAAAAAAAAAAAAAAAAAAAAACTTGCTATCTGTATCATGTAAATCGTTACATTTAAATATTTTAAATAAAGATGTTTTTATTAAATCAGAGAACAGAATAACGAGTTAGCTGAGTCAACCTTTTATTTCAACAATATATTGATACATATACAATCATACATTGAGTAAAGAAAATGATCAAATTTACAAACAAACGGTAGTAACGACATTAAACCGGTGGTCTAGCCAGAAAAGGAAATCTCTGCAGACAAACATGTTTTGCTCAAATATAAAATCAACCAGCGATGCAACAATTTCGCACGTCATAGAATCACAATTTTTTGCAGCCAACAACACGCATAGATCCGTCATGGACGTACACAGACAGAGAACCTCGTTAATGTCCATCTCATCCTCACATTCAGACATCGCATCCAAAATTTTTCTGGTAATTAGACAGACCGGCTCCCTGCCGGTAAGAAACATGCTAGTCAAATCAGGCCATGGATATTTCAGGCTTCTAACAATTTTCATTTCGTTCTTGAGGTTTGTTTCACGTTTTGTATCTTCCGTACAATCGTGATTTGAATCGCACTCCGCCGCGATGATCTTACGCATCAGGTCGATCATTTGTCCTCCGTAATGTAGTTTAAACGTGGGGTCTACGATGTCTTTTACTAAACACGTTTTCCCCGTACCGCAGTCGCAGTCCAGTTGGTCATCCGCAGCATAGCCAGAACTCCGGTCACGATCCATTAGCTTTTGCGCGGCATCAGACGACTTTTTCAGAATTCAGTTCTTTCCAAGAGATACATTTTGTCCCCTAACCGATATAGAGCTTTGTCGCCGTTTCCTAGAATCTTGATTGACTGTTTTAATCCACGACGGTCCTGCGGAATTTCGGTTTCAGTTTCAATTTCCGGTTCATGGTTCAGATCCGCCGAAGCGTTATTAGTAGAAAAATTGCAGAGCGAGTCGGGCTCAGGCGATTTGGTTTCTTGAAGCTGATTCTGTCGATCCATGTAGATAACGTTTGACAAGATCTTACAGTAGCTCGCCGTCTCCACTTTCAAACCTGGTAACGAAGCCGTAACTGAGTTTATCGGGGGTCGGTCATCGTCGGTTTTAGCGTTCGGACCCACCCTCAACTTGTTGCGTGGTGCACAGGGGGGCGGGGTTGTCATCAGGAAAGCCATAAACGCCGGTCGCGCCTAAGATACTTTTTTTGTTTGTTGTTATCAAATTAATAATATTTAATAAGAAACGATCTTGTATATCTGATATAAACTAGGATGATATAATAATATAACGTAAATGTCTCGAATGAAGACGCAATATTTCATTAAATCAACCAAATTCGCGGAAACGTTGACTTATATCAACAAAGTGGCCCGCTAACGAGACAAAGCGTAAGGCCTAACAATTACAATTAGGTTGGGAAAATAAGATAAGGGTGGTGAAACCGCGGGACACAAATTCAAACAGAAAGAGCGAACAAAGTCATGGAAACATATAAAATTGTTCTGGCTTCAAAGCGCAACACCAAGAAAAACTTTGCGGTTTATATCTCACAAAGGTGTGAGGAGGCCTAGAACAGTAGCGCTGATAAACATGTAGGTAGATGAAAAACGTTAAATAGAACGCAGCTCTGATGTGTCTTATCTCAGTAATAAACAGTTGCATTTGCTAACTAACTATTGGAATTTACGACATGTTAAAACGCGTCGGTATAATGCAGATAAGGTCAAAAAACTGCTTGCCGCATGTTTTCATAAAAAGAAGAACAAAATATTAAGACATCCGTTTTCTGGGTCAGACCTAAAAGACAGACGCCTAAAACGCCGGTGTGCATTGGTGTGGACAGAATAAAAAAGACATGAATCATTCCGCCTTTCGCTTAAAATGACTTATCGACTGTAAGTCGTTTACCTAACTATTGTTTTATAGTATTTCATAAATGTTTTATGTATTGAATGTATTGAAGCGGCTGTTTTAATGTTCCTGTTTAAGAGTTTCATATTCAGCATACCGTAATTAAAGCGGTTAAATGAGCACGTAGTATTGTTTCAATTAATTCCCTAACAGTACGTACTTCAGCGGTTTTTTGTGTGATTTCATAATAAAAGCATCTAAATTGTCAACAGACTATTATCTTTCATATTAAAGCTTAATAAAACCGCTAAGTAACACGCAGTTGTGTAAGACGTGAACCAAAACATTATGTTATTATGTTATCGGTCCTTTTACACATATTTTGTGTACTATCGATTTTAAGAGTGTATGGTTTATCGTTCATGCAGATTATGTTTTAAAGTTGTTAAGCCAAATTGATGAGTTTATAAGACCGGTTTATTCTTTCTACACACTTATACTTCAGACATGTAGAACATATCAGCGTTTACGTGTAGGCTACTCAATATTGGTCGGTCTGACTCGTATCCGACTGAGGGATCGGTGAATGAAAACACGACTGCAAACATCATCAGTTAAATGAACAAAAGACGCCTTCACACTGTTAACTTTAATGTTTCACTGATATAAAACGACCCCTGAGTTGTTAGAAAAGAAATGTATACTGACAACGCTGCGAGATGACGTAAGGAAACGATGATTCGATTCGTTGAACCGAACTGTGGGAATGAATCGTTTTCGCAAAACAGAATCGGCTTCGAGACACTAACAGAGCTCACGAAAAGGGGTTTGTAACATCACAACGCCGAAGAAGCGTATACTTCGCAAAAAGTGTGGAAATGCGAGTCTTTTTATATAGGTTATCTAAGCATGCGTATAATCAGTAGTCCGACGATTTAGAGATCTGTCGCGTATGACCATTTTGGTATATGCATCCCGACGGCCATGTTTGTAGTCTGAGGTGTATGCTGGGTATTGTAGTTCGTTGACCTGAAAGACCGCGACATTTGAATGAGGTATTAGTTACACGTGTTCAATTTAACATCTTTGTAAAAAACAAAAAGAATTGTTAAAACGTATTTAGCCTAAACCAATATATGTATATAAAAAGAATACGATATACTCATGGTAAAACAGACTTGACGTGTATATGTTGAAATGGTGCACCCGTTGTTGCGTTATTTCGTGAAATAGCATTAGGATTTGGTTTTGTGTTCTTGAAATCAAATCTTAAGAAAAAGTCAGTCAGTCCTGCCGCAGGTGTCTGAATACCCAGTCGGTCTTCATCGTTAGCTCACGCCTATATTTTCTAGTTTCATCATAAACTAGGTAAGCAGGGACTTGTAATAATACGTCGAACATCTGATAAGTTGGTCAATCACACGTCCAGAGTTTTATCTTACTGCGGTGGTATAATATAAATTTTCCAGTTTTTAAGATGTCTAACAAGAGTCTCGCCGTGTGTGCGAAAGTAAAATACATTAGACATTTTATCACTGAACGTGTGACAGATGCTGAGGATATTGAAAGGCAATGCCGTATGATGTATATGCAGGCGAATATACTTTACGTAAATTTAGTTTCTGTTCAGATGAGGTAAAGGTGTCGCTTTTCAAAGCATACCGTACAACACTTTATACTCATTTGCGGTGTAACAGAGCATCTAGTTTACAGAAGCCGCAAGGAGTTTATAATGACGCGATGAGAATCTTACTAGGTAGGCCTAGATGTCATAGTGCAAGTGAAATGTTTGTGAGTGCGAGAGTAATCGCTTTTAAAACACTGTTACAAAATCTTATGTATAGTTTTATCTGTCGGGTTAATGCTTCTGAAAATGAGATTATTGTGGGTTTATCAAACATAGGGGTTAGTACTACACGGTATCAGTCAAAGTTGTGGAGACACCGGTATTGCTGTATTTTGTAACTCTTTATGTCTGATAGATGCTGTGGGTTGTATATGTTGTCTACTGCCTTTTTTAAATCTGGACCTTGAGTCTGTAATAAAGTTTGATTGATTGATTGATTGATCGATTGATTGATTGAATACATTTGCTGCAATGGTTGTACTTGTTGTTAGAATGCTTCAAATTGGATCCAGGCTTGTTTTATGATCGTACCCTTGTTTGTCAAACTAGTCTTAAGTGATATTGTTCACATTTTAAACAATGTTAAACAGGTTAATGACCTCTTTCAGCATCTATAGTTGTAGTAATGCAAAAGATAACTCTGTTATAGGGTTTCTAGATGATAAAACAAAACTTATGTACGTTGTTGGGAGTTTGTGGGAAAGCCGTGTTGCGTGCGTGAGAGAGTTTGAAAGAAAAATGCTTTAGGTTAATGCTTTAGTCTTCTAACTTAGAAACACAACATTATTTTTATTTTTATTATTTCCAACAAATCGGTTCTTCTTTTTTATTGATTAATATGATAGGATCATGCTGAATTTACAAGGATGTGTATTTATACAATAACGTTTCATGTACTCACTGGTTACTGTATACATATTCAAGAGAAATGCATAACCTCAGTTGTTTTAATCAATCTAAAGTTTTTAGTCTGTCATTATAATATCTTAAAAGAAAAGTCTTTCATACATTCTATTTTCATCTGCCCCGGGGGCGGGTCTGTGTTACACAAAAAGCAACTGAGTGTGGTTGTGAATCCTATATGAAAGCTAAAAATGACCTTTTAAACCGTTTTTAACAGTAATATCGAACTTTACACATATTTTACACATACGTAACATGCACCTTAACACATCCTTATTTTTTAATTTCAATTTTGCACATATCTTAACTGTACATACATATTTGTCTATATTATATATTGCGTTTTTGCTATTTTGTACATTGTCTATTTGTATATTATTCTTTTATTATCTGCGTCCTGTCCTGTTGCTGTCTTTCTGTCGCACTGTGGAGCTTCTGTCACTATAACAATTCCTCGTATGTGCAAACATACCTGGCCGATAAAGCTCATTCTGACTCTGATTCTGATGTCATCACAAACCGTAAGACACGTCAGTTTGGGTGATAAGATGGAGTTATCAAATATTTGATTGCTGCTTATATCTATTATTTGATCAAATCTTAGTGAAATGAAACTATAAAGACCCAATTGTTTTTATTTTAATAAAAATAAAACATTATACTGTGAAAAAATAAATGTTAATGGTTAATAATACCATTTTTAAAGTGAGAAAGAAAGTCTAATCTGTTGTAAAGATGAGATATTTGTAGCACCTTGTTTAGGAATTACTTTTGTTGCAAACAACCTTATGACGACTAATTTTTAGTCTATTTTAGTTCTAATTCATAAAGAAAATCTCTGTAACCGTCTTGCATTCATCAGAGGTTCATTTGACTGCTTCTAACCCTTGCTTTAGAGCATCATGATTTAGGTTTCAAAGATCTAAAAACTTATTTGTTAAAACAAAAGTCATATCATTGTTTAATCACACTGTTTTCCATCTTGTAGATATACCCTGTGTGATGCTAAAAGTTTTTATTTGTAAAAGTTTCGTATGAGACATCATAAAAGTCTAAATGTTTAACTGTATAGGGTTGTTTTAGTGTGTGTGTGTGTGTGTGTGTGTGTGTGTGTGTGTGTGTGTGTGTGTTTATGCGAGTGTTTGTTTTTTATTATACTATTTTTAACAATAATATTGAACTTTACACATGTTTTACACATACTTAACATCTTAACATGTCTGTATCGGTAAGATATTTGTGACAAACCGTCAGACACATCAGGCAGGGTTGATAAAATGGACTTATTGAATATTTGCATGTTTCTTATATCAATTCTTAGTCAAATAAATCTATATAGAACAGTTGTTTTTATTTTAATAAAAATAAAACATTATACTGTGGAAAAAATGCTGCATTTAAACACCATGGTTAATAATACCATTTTTAAAGTGAGAAAGAAAGTCTAATCTATTGTAAAGATTCTGTGAGGTATTTGTAGCACCTTGTTTAGGAATTACTTTTGTTGCAAACAACCTTGTGACAATTAATTTTTAGTCTGATTTAGCTCCAATTCATAAAGAAAATCTCTGTAACCGTCTCAAATCCTTGCTTAAGAGGTTCATGGTTTTAGGTTTGAGAGATAAAAAACTACAAATCTTAACTTATTACTTGTTAAAACAATAGTTATATTGTTGTTTAATCATGCTGCTTTTCATCATCTTGTAGAGATACCCTGTGTGATGCTAAAAGTTCACAAGTTTGTAAAATGTTTGTATGAGACATCATAAAAGTTTAAATGTGGGGGACTGTTTATGTATGTTTGTGTTTGTTTGAGTGCTTTCTTCCTAAACTATACCTAAACTTTTAACTTAACCAGCTATGTGTCATATAAAATCTTCAAAAGGGACATACATCCTTTGACCGGACAGTGAACTTTAAGTCTAAACTTTTGACAAAGTTCATACAAGCAGGCGCATGGCATAAATGGTTAACGTGTATGTCATTTGATCAAAGAACAGCGAAGCCAAAGTTTACGATGCCAGATCCCCTCAAAAACTCGTCAGATTGCAAATGAGTTGCGTCTCCAGAAACACTTTAGATGTTTTACAACGACCCTCTTGATCTGATACGGTCGCGTCGTTAATCATACGTCCAGACACAAAGTGTCGTTCTCATTTCGCTGCCCCCTGCGTGAGACGAAATATTTACATTTCGCGCGATAATGTAAAACGTTTAGGCGTCTAATTACTTCTGAAAAATCCAAAGGCGTCCAAAACGTTTGCTTTCATTCCGGTTTCCGCTCACATGCGCGTGTATGCGTTTTAACTATAGCTCCAGAAGTTTTAAGATTGACAAAATCAAAGAGTAAATAAAGATATTATACTACTAAAATAAAATAAAACAAGACAAACAACATTTTCCTGCGGCTTCAGAGGTGATTTTTATAAGAAAAAGCTGTGTAACCTCATTTTAAAAGTGAAAAAGTCTGGGTAATGTAACGCGTCAGAAGTCTTAAACTTGACAAAAAATAGAAGAGTAAATAAAGGTATTGCTAAATTAAGTACGAATGACTAAACTAAAGTAGCCTAAATAAAATAAATAAGCAACGTTTCCCGGCGGCTTAGGTAGTAGGCCTACTGTTTGTTTAAAAGGAAAAAACTAGACTAACCTAATTTTAAGGTAAAAAGCTTTAGGATGAGTGCCAAATTGTTTCATTAATTAAGAAATGTTAAAGATTTATTAAAACAACGTTCGTTCTAATGTTAAAACATTACTTTAATTCTTTTAAATCTTTGCCCCGGTCTCTCCTCACGCTGTTAGGGGCTGGCAGTAGGCGCGGTCTGGCCTCGGCCTTCGTAAGCGCATTCTGAGTTTTGACCGCAGCGTGTGAGGTTCAGCGCGAGATGCTCGGTTATTTTTATTTATTTATTTATTTATTTATTTTAGATCACGGTTAATTGTAATGTTACAAGATTTTGACGAGTGGCTTACTTAACGAACGTGTCAGATTCTTTTTTGTTTTAGAAGACGGTAAGATGAGTCAGCTCTATTTGCTGTAACTTGTAATGTTAGAACGTTGTAAAGTATCTTAACGTTCGCTTCTGATGCTTTTTTGTTTTATAAGATGAGTCAACTCTATTTTCTTTAACTTGTAATGTTGTTTTAACGAACGTGTCAGATGCTTTGTTTTAGAAGACGGTAAGATGAGTCAGCTCTATTTTCTTTAACTTGTAATGTTAGAACGTTGTAAAGTATCTTAACGTTCGCTTCTGATACATTTTTGTTTTAGAAGATGAGTCAACTCTATATTATTTAACTTGTAATATTAAGCTATTGTTTTAACTAACGTGTCAGATGCTTTGTTTGTTTTAAATAAACAAACACGTACACTTCTTTTTATTTAACTTAAAACGTTTTTAAACTAGTTAGACTTCGTTACAACAACACTAGCAAGTCGTTGCTCGTTTTACGTATATGTTTGATGTTTTTTGTTGATATGTGTAAGTGAAAAACACCAATAAAAACTACCCTTTGTCCCGTTTAACACAGTTTCACAATTTAAAGTTTAAACACATAACTGTCTTCAATGGCCCACACAAAAACACATTTCCCAAAACATTCATAAATACCTTAGGATCACTGGACAGTAAAAACAGATGCTCATTTAGATGGGTGGGGGTGGACAAAACAGGTGTCCAGTTTGGGTGTCCAGTTTGGGTGGGTGGGTGGGAGGGAGGGGTGGGGGTCTTATCTTTATGAGGGGCAATAAATCAAACTTTTTGACAATAGGTGCCCTGGGATCTCTCTCTCAGATCTATTCTGGACTGGAGTACAATTATCAATTCATAAATTAGGAAATTCCAACTGACTCACATTTGGAGCATGTTGAAATAAAATGGTAGAAACATTTCTGATTCTGTCAGCATGAATGCAGAGATTGTATTCATCGAGCAATTAAAAGCTCTCATTTCCTGTCTAATGCTGACTGTTGAATTTTTGGCTTTGTTTTGATTATGCAATACAGTATTCAGGATTGACAGTTTAACTCACAGCTATATTTTATCATTAAACAGGAATGTTTGGTACTTAGGCAGATACTTGTCTAGACCACTAAAGGAATGCCAATCTTCATTCCAGCCCTAATCATATTTAGTCTTATTTGGCATTAAAACCTTTTCATGATCTGTGTGGTTTGTGGGGAATGAAGTCAAGCTGCTTTCTTTTATCTTATCTGACATTTAAACCATTTTGTTTGTTTTAATTCTGAAGACAACGTCCTGAGTTTTCAGGCATGTTTCTGGGTCAGCATGTTTTGTTGGTCCTGGAACAACAATAAGTTATAACCCAAACCCTAATCATAACCTAACCCTTTAACTAAATTTATAGATTGATAATACTGGTGTACAAGCTTCAAACCTGGCACTAAGCCTAAGCCTAACATTAGTCCTCACACCTGATTGGTTGTTGGAGGACCAACAAAAAGATCCTTCTAGGCCAGTAAGGTGTGGGGCAATGAAATCCGTCTTCATTCCAGCCCAAATTGTATCTATTTGTAAAAGGCGGGTAAGATTGCACAAACCTGATTACACGTGTGTTACTTTCTTTTTTGCTTCCATTCTCATTTAGTACCTCCTCTCTATTTAGGGGATTCTACAGATCATAAAACCTTAAAATGGTGGATTTATTTTGTTGATATGGTAATAGGTTTATTTGTTTATTTTTTTATGAAAAGCATATAATTGTGGTTAAAATGGAAGCAGGTTGTCTTCCTCAAATTTGATCATTTATGCTGTCACTTTTGCTGGTGGCCTTACAAGACTGACGTGTCGCACTGACGTCATATGTAACAGGATATAAATATACAAACAGAGCCTGCAAATGCATTATTCTTAAGCAAACCACAAGGTAATGTAAATTTTCTTTTTTTCCCCTCTTTCCTCCCTTTCCCCCCTTTTGTAATTGTGTCATCTTGCATTTACTGAAGACAATTCTGGCAATGTAGTTCATTACATTTATTAGAAATTTACTAATAAAACACAGTTGCTAGATTACATTTAGAAAGTAATTTAAAATAAAACTGAATATACTTTCTCCTTGCTGTTTATTTCCTCTACTCATTTGACAAATTTGACACTTTCTCTCTCAGCTGTACTCTCTAGCTTTAAAGACTCCTAAAATAAAATTATGTTACCCTTTACTCACCATCATATAATTCTTCTGTGAAACACAAAAGGAGAAATGTTCAATAGTCCTGGTACAACCTCGATAATAAGTTGGACAGGTTTGTGGTGAATTTGTTGTTAAATTTCAGGTTTTTATTTGGGAATTCAAACCCCTTCAGCACTGCACTTTTTTTTGTACCTAATCCAACACACCTGATTCAGTAGGGTGCTGCAAGACCTGAAATGGATGAGTCAAAAAGTAGAGATCCAAAATATGTTTTGGTGCATGGGTCACCACTTTTATTTGTAATCTTTAATGTCCTCAAGATGCAATTTGTTTAATAGACAGCAGCAGTGTTGGGAAAATATACTTTTGGAAGTAATGCATTACAATATTGTGTTACTCCCTAAAAAAGTAACTAATTACATTACTTAGTTACTTTTTATGGAAAGTAGTGTTACATAACTTTTGTTGTATTTTTTAAATATGAGCAATGCTTGCCAGGCTTGTTTTCAATATAAAATGTTTTATTTTTGGCAAATGCAAAAGCCCTTTCACACCAAAAGCCTGAAGGAAAAGTAAATTCATGTCTGTACAGTAGAATGCAGAAGAAGAAAGTTCAACACTTTTCAGCAATAAAAACAGAAGAAATAATGTTATTTTATCTTGAGTAATTTTTTTGCTTAATAGTATGGTTGAATTGGATAACTGAAGGTCAGCAGCAAAGACACTAGTTAAAAAAATGGGATTAAAAACATAAAGGATATTTGTATTATTTTTTATAAATATTTGTAACATATTTATTGCAGGTTTGTGTCATATTCTGAGTTGCATTTCAGTGTTTTTATTCTTTTTGAGGAATACTGTTTTTTAAAAAAAAAAAAAAAATATATATATATATATAGTGAGTGAGATGAATTAATGAATGTTCACATTTATTCTAGGACTAAAGTAACATCTTACTCCCAATTTCTGTCAACATGCAGACAGGAGAGCTTTCGATTGTAACTCAGATATTTTCTTGTAAATTAAAAGGTAATGCGTTACTTTACTAGTTACTTCAAAAAAGTAATCTGATTATGCAACAGCGTTACTTGTTATGCATTACCCCCAACACTGGACATCAGCACATACAATTAACGAATGGAAACTGGATAAGAAAAGGAACTACTAACTTAAATGTGTAGATATCCAGGTGCTTAGTACTGATTAGGAGACATATAACAAGCAATTGATTGCAGATGTCAAAACTCTGCAGTTTTGAGACATTATTCAACTCACCATGGTAATTTTTAAAGACACAGGAAGGAAAATGAATATATGGCATATTTTATGAAAACGTATAACTTTTGTAAGAAATGATTTAATTCCCATTATAAATTTTTCTACAGTTGTCGTGAATAGTCATGGTTTCACTGGTTGTAGTGGCTGTATTTCTCCTCCAGGGGGCTCTATTTCAGCCCCCTCAGGCCGAAGCATTCAAGATCTTCCCTACCAATGGATCCCTCACCCATCAACAAATTACTGAGGCAGCTTTCCTCCGCAAGATGGTAGAAGTGTGTCATGACGTAGCCACTGCCCGGGGGAAAGACTTTACGCTATCTGTAAGAAAAGACAATGAGCGTGAATTACTTTGAGAATTACACATTATGTTCAGAAATGATTTAATTAGAACTGAGATTATTCTTGCAACCTTATTACTCTGAATTGTCATGCAACCTTAGAAGATATATTGACCATAATGAGCTATGATGTGAAAGGCAACCGAAGAGGACAGGAGAAAATGCTCTGGTTACTTGAGTAACCTCGGTTTCCTGAGGTAAGGGAACGAGCATTGCATAAAACACTTTATGGGGTAAATCAGGCCGAAGCCTGATTTGTTCACATTTGTGTAGCTGCACAAACCAATGGCACTCTAACCTGCCAGAAGGGGAGGAGCCAACTGCTATATAAGTCAGCTCAGAACACCATTTCATCAGAATCTTTCAACCGAAGCGTCAGTCATCGATTCGCGTGCAGCTTTATAGCATGGCAACTTACACATCGCTCGTTCCCTTATCTCAGGGAACCAAGGTTAGGCAAGTAACTGGAGCATTCCCTTAACATAACATAACCCTCTCCACCTACAAAAGGGGATTTTGGGTAAAATTTAGTGGACAGGATCCGTACAGTCCTGCTGTACCACACCCAAGAGGAGGACATTTCTCTGGTGTAGTGGGCCCTCACACCTATAGGTCACTGCAAGCCTGCTGAGGCATAAGCCTAGGCTATAGCATCCAATTGTGGGCCAGGGCATCTCTCTGCCTGGTAAAATAGATTGGGCAGTGAGAGTTGTGCGACGAGGTCCACCTCTGCCTTGCCAAAGACCGACCAAATCACTTGAACCGTTTGGGGATGCGATCTCCATTCCCCTAGACATATATTGTCCCTGGACAGCATGTCTGCCCCTTGGTTCAGTCTGCCTGACACATTAACTGCTCTTAGTGAGAGGAGTTTGCCTTGTGCCCATAACAGGAAGGAAGTGTAACCTGTGACTGCCTTGGTGATTGATGTAGGCGACCACCATCATGTTGTCTGAGAAAACCAGAATGTGGTGACCAAACCTTAAGGCCAGTAGGAAGGTTTGTAGGGCCAGAAAAACCTGCCATCATTTCGCGGTAATTGATGTGCAAGCGTTGCTTCAGGTTTGACCAGGAGCCAAGCGCCGGTTTGCCCTCGTACAGAGCACCCAAACCCAGGTTGGAGGCATCTGTTGTGACTACCTTCCATCTGGAGGTCAGTTCCAACGGGACGCCTGATTGAAACAGATGAGAAGTTTTTCAAGGGGCCATGGCTCAGATGCAGCAGTGGATTACCCTGACCTATAACTGGCCTGAGCATGGGACGGGACATAGGCTTTGAGCCAAAACTGAAGGGGCTGCATTTTGAGGTATCACAGAGGTGGCAGCCGACATGAGGCTGAGCATTCTCTGGAAAACCCTGAGGGGACATGAAGTCCCTATTTTGAAACAGTCCCTTAGGTGTGACTGGTGAGTCAAGGAAGGCGATCTTTTCAGTGTCCATGATCTTGGTTAAGTTCAGCCAAAGGTGGCGCTCCAGCACCACCAAATTGGCTATGGCCTTGACCACCTTCGCCGTTGCCATGGTAGCTCGCAGAGCCAAGTCAGGTGCATTGTGCAGCTCCTTATAGGCTTCTGAATCCTGGCCGGACTCGTCCATGGAACGGTGAAGTTTGGCCTTGAACACCTGGAGTGCGCATCGTATGCAGCACTGAGCCAACCTTGCCAGCCGCTGAATAAACCCTGTTTGCTAAGGCCAATGTAGTTCTGCAGGGCTTAGATGGAATAGGTTGCCTTGGACTTCAGCCCCAGAGCTGATGGAGGGCACAGGTGAGCAGCAACCATCTCCTCCAGAGGGGCAAGTCTACTGTATCCTTTATCTTCAGCGCCATCAACAGTAGTGAGAGCAACAGAAGTAGCAGAAGTAACACGGGCCAAACAGGGGGTGCAGGGAGGGCAGGGACAGGGAGGGCTGTTGGCGGGAGGATTGTTGACGTGTCCCTTCAGGTACCAATCATTAAGGAGTCCGGGGACGGGCTCTTCCTCAGCCGACCAAGCAAGGCCGAGATTCTCAAAAGCCTTAGTAAGCACGCGGATCAGCTTCATGCTGGGCCTTGTAGACTGAGTGAGGAGGGGTATCAGGCTCTTCGCTGAAACACGCCCACTCTTCTGCATCAGACATCGTTAAGGAGTCATCAATGGCAATCTCCTCCTCAGAAGCACCAAAGGAAACTAAAGCCACTCACAGTCGACAATGGGCGTTGGTCCTCATGTCCTCAATTGTCTAACAGCCATATCACCCTGTAGCCCAAGACTGCTTGCTCACTGAAGCTAAGCAGGGTTGAGCATGGTCAGTACCTAAATGGGAGACATCCTGAGAAATCTAGATTGCTGCTGGAAGAGGTGTTAGTGAGATAAGCAGGGGGTGCTCACCCTGTGGTCTATGTGGGTCCTAACATCCCAGTATAATGACGGGGACACTATATTGCAAAAAAGCACCGTCCTTCGGATGAGATGTTAAACCAAGGTCCTGACTCTCTGTGGTCATTAAAAATCCCAGGATGTCCTTCGAAAAAGAGTAGGGGTGTAACCCCGGAATCCTGGCCAAATTTGCCCATTGGCCGCTGACCATCATGGCCTCCTAATCATCCCCATACACTGATTGGCTTCATCACTGTCTCCTCTCCACCAATAAGCTGGTGTGTGGTGGGCATTCTGGCGCAATATGGCTGCCGTCGCATCATCCAAGTGGATGCTGCACATTGGTGGTGGTTGAGTAGATTCCTCCCTTCTATGTAAAGCGCTTTGAGTACCCAGAAAAGCGCTATATAAAATATAAAACAAATTATTATTATTATGTGTGAAACACACTGGTGAGACGAGGGCTCACAGGGAGGGCAAAGCTTACAGCATGACATTTGGTCTTTGTCAGTGCCGCATGGCCACAGGGGAAGGCTTCCACTTCATAAACTGTCGGGGCTCTTCTACGGCGGCGAGCAGCTGGATGAGCTTCTTCCTTCGCTTCTTGATGGCAGAGTCAGTGAAGAGATGATCTTGGTTGATCTTTCAAGGAGAAAAATTCTGATGAAATGGCATTCTGCGCCAGCTCCTCCCCTTCTTCCTTAAAGTGCCATTGGTTGGTGCAGCTACATAAACATGAGTAAATCAGGCTTCAGTAGCGGAGTAAACAAGAGTTTACCCCATAAAGTGTTTCACACAACGGGAGAGACCATTCAGAAGGGAATATATATGGTGTAATTTGCCATCTACTTGCAAGGTCAAAAGGAGCATGCACTTTTTTTGCACTTAAAATTAAATATTAAAATTAAAATTGAATATATATATTATCTATATTTAATTATTTACAACCCAAATTCCGGAAATGTTGGGGCGTTTTTTAAATTTGAATAAAATGAAAAATGAAAAACTAAAAGAATTTCAAATCACATGAGCCAATATTTTATTCACAATAGAACATAGATAACATAACAAATGTTTAAACTGAGAAATTTTGTGCACAAAGTGAGCACATTTCAAATTTGATGCCTGCTACAGGTCTCAAAATAGCTGAGACAGGGGCATGCTTACCATGGTGTAGCATTTCCTCTTCTTTTCAAAACAGTTTGAAAACGTCTGGGCATCGAGGTTATGAGTTTCTGGAGTTTTGGTGTTGGAATTTGGTCCCATTCTTGCCTGATATAGGTTTCCAGCTGCTGAAGAGTTCGTGGTTGTCTTTGACGTATTTTTCGTTTAATGATGTGCCAAATGTTCTCTATAGGTGAAAGATCTGGACTGTAGGCAGGCCAATTCAGCAACCAGACTCTTCTACTACGAAGCCATGTTGTTGTAATAGCAGCAGTATGTGGTTTTGCATTGTCCTGCTGAAATACATAAGGCCTTCCCTGAAATACACGTCATCTGGAGGGGAGCATATGTTGCTCTAAAATCTTTATATACCTTTTGGCATTCATAGTGCCTTCCAAAACATGCAAACTGCCCATACCATATGCACTTATGCACCCCCATACCATCAGAGATGCTGGGTTTTGAACTGAACGCTGATGACACGTTGGAAGGTCTCCCACCTCTTAAGGACACAGCGTCCGTGATTTCCAACAAGAATGTCAAATTTGGACTCGTCTGACCATAGAACACTTTTCCACTTTGAAACAGTCCATTTTAAATGAGCCTTAGCCCACAGGACACGACGGCGCTTCTGGATCATGTTCACATATGTCTTCCTTTTTGCATGATAGAGCTTTAGTTGGCATCTGCAGATGGCACGGCGAATTGTGTTTACCGACAGTGGTTTCTGGAAGTATTCCTGGTAGTGATGCGCGGATGAGCTAAAACGCCACCCGAATCCGCAGCTTCAAATAAATTATCCACCCGCCAACCGCCCGCACCTATATTTTTGTCTGATTTAGATAACCGCACCCGATCGTCACATTCAGGGTTCATACGGTCATGAAAAACCTGGAAAAGTCATGGAATTTTAAAACAGCAATTTCCAGGCCTGTAAAGTTTTGGAAAAATAAATAAAAGTTTTGGAAAAGTCATGTTTCACAATTCTATGTACAGTAGAATTATGCTTAATCAGGTCCTGAATTTAGGTGTGGGATTGCGCATATATTCCCGCAGCTTTCGACTTTAAAATGAGGAAAATTCCGGCAAAACATTTATTCAATATAGCGTGTAGGTTAGATGAGTAAATAAGTTCACACAACCAGTCATTTGAAAACAGCGTGAGTGATTCAGCTGCACCGCGTCTTCTCTCTTTGACCTTCTCTTCACATCGGCGCATCTAGTGCTGCTGCACGCTGCGATACAAGACTTTAGCTCGCGTTTCAGTACAGTTGACAGAATTGTCAATTGCCTAATCGGTCATTGTTGCATCGTCACAGAAATGTATTATTTGCACGTCTTTTTAAGTCTTTCGGTACTCGTGCGCTCCAGAGGCGCTTTTCTGTGCGCTGCCGTCACATCAAAAGCGCGCGCTGCGAACAAACAAAGCTTGTTGCGCTTAAGTGGCCAAATACACACAAAATAACGTCAAAATGGTCTTCCTGGCGAGTATCCTCATAACGTCGGTTTTGTCTTAAGTTGCGAAAGAAAACGCATATATGTATAAGTATTGGATCCGTGAAATAGGTCTTGTGACAGCAGCATAATAAAGCTGTGCCGTCTGTCATTAATGTTAATCAAACAACAAAAGACAGAAGAAATCCCTCACTGCTCTTGACTAAATAATGTTTTGTTGAATAACTTTAATATGTTGATTTACAGTTTATTCAATTTCTGTATCCTATTTAAAACACGTTCATATTTTAGAAAATGTAGTTATAAAATTTGCATGATTAATGATTTATCTTATCCCGCGACCCACCCGCAAATAATCAAAATGCAATATTTTATTACCCGACCCACCCGACCCGCGGATTATCCGCAGCGCCCGCGGATGTAACCGCCATCCGCGCATCACTAATTCATGGGCCCATTTAGTAATGTCAATGACAGAATCATGCCGATGAGTGATGCAGTGTCGTCTGAGGGCCTGAAGACCACGGGCATCCGACAGAGGTCTTCGGCCTTGTCCCTTACGCATTTCGGATTTCTCCAGTTTCTCTGAATCTTTTGATGATATTATGCACTGTAGATGATGAGATTTGCAAAGCCTTTTGCAATTTGACGTTGAGGAATTATTTTTTACGCACTCTTTCACAGATTGGAGAGCCTCTGCCCATCTTTACTTCTGAAAGACTCTGCCTCTCTAAGACATCCCTTTCATAGCTAATCGTGTTACAGACCTGATGTCAATTAACGTAATTAGTTGCTGTATGTTCTCCCAGCTGAATCTTTTCAAAATTTCTTGCTTTTTCTACCCTTTGTTGCCCCCCTGCCAATGTTTTTGAGACCTGTAGCAGGCATCAAATTTGAAATGAGCTCATTTAGTGGATAAAAGTGTAAATTTTCTCTGTTTAAACATTTGTTATGTTCTCTATGTTCTATTGTGAATAAAATATCGGCTCATGTGATTTGAAAGTCTTTTCGTTTTCATTTCATTCAAATTTAAAAAAACGTCTCAACATTTCCAGAATTTGGGTTGTATTACCCGTGCATTTAGTGGTGATAAGGTTGCAAAATTCATAATCCTTTTTTTGGGGGCAAATTTTACTGGCTCAATGCTCATTTTTTCCTCCCTCTACTTCTCACCCCAGATCAACAACAAACTGACTGCAACTACTGTCCAGAGAGCCTGCTCAGATTCATATTCCTCCTTATTAAAACTATCTACTTTCAATCTGGCTGTTGTGCAGACTTCCCTTAGCAATGCAGCTGTGGATAGAAAGCAGTTCAGTACTGCTCATCATTTTGATAATGAAGATTTCAAAAATGGACGGGACCTCATCACACAGGGCATAGCTGCTGTGAAAGTCAGCATCAAAAAGGGGAAATATTTGTCTGCCCGCTCCAGTCTTGGGGCTGTATGTCATACTTTACAGGTATGTTATTCCTGGTTAGTCCCTGTATATATGTGTGAAGCTAATTTTATTTTTATTCTGGCCTCAAGCCATGAAATTTAGAAATGTTCAGTTTTTTTTTTTTTTTTTTTTTTTTAAATCAAAATCAAGATTGGCATTTTATGTAATTCTGAAGGATCAATTTTATCTGATGTGCTTTTTTTTTTTTTTTTAAATAGACAACTTTCAAATATGCACAATATTACATTAATGTGTGTTTGATGACTTTAAAGGATTACAAAGTATACAGTATACTGTGTCTAGCATTGGCTTTATCAGTGGTTTATAATGAGCTACAATAGGACAACACTACAATACGACTCCACTCAATATATTAATTTTTAAGTTAGAAAATGAATGTGTTTTTGTGTGCAGGATTTCTATAGCCACAGTAATTGGGTGGAATTGGGAAGCACTGCTCCTTTCAACACTCTCATCAAACCTGAGCTTCCTCTCAACAACCTAGCAAGTACTGTGTTGTATTTCCCAGTCAACTGTATATGATCTTAATATGTCAAGTGATTTGTATATATTTCTGGATGGATATATGTCTAGGTCCCAATACAAAAACATGTAAAAGCTGCGATGGAGAAAACTGCAATGACAACATTCTCCAAGAGGTAATACAGCAGAAGATATTAACTTCAGGATATTTCAACCTTTTTCTCCCAATCAAACCTGCAGGTAGGAAAGCTTATCATCTCATACATTAGCAATGGTAAACAGTTGTGTTTTATTTTTTTTGGTCCGGTCACCGAACATGATTTTGAAGGGGCCCCATATCAAAAAGTCCTAGAATTTATTTGGTTTAAACAAAAAATATATTTAACTCTTTCAGGCAAGTGTAGCCATGGCAGCGCTCTTGACAGGACCAGTTCAAGAGAACCCACTGGAGGCATCAATAAGGATGACATCAGCTCGAATCATGGTTTCCTTCATAAGCGTGCTGCTGAAATGGCCATCAACGCTACTATGGAACTGCTGGAAGACATCCGACTGGCCACAGGCAATGTAGCCTTTCTTCGGTATAAGACCTTTTTTTCTTCTTCGTCCTTTTATGCTGCTAAAGTAGCATATTTATGTTATACAAGTTATTCATGCCATCAGTCATAGATATCAAATATCTAGAGACGGACAGTAGTGAAGTATTTTTACTTTACTCAAGTAAATTTAAAAAGTATCTGTAGTTTATCAGAGTATTTTTCTTTGGCAAACTTTTCTTCACTACATTCCAAAGTATAATGTCATACTTTTTACTGCACTACATTTAATAAGTAAACGTTGTTGTTTGTTTTACCTTTAATACTTAAGTACATTAAAAATGTTGTAATTTCTTGTATTCAAGTAAATCTTTGAATTACTTTTATTTGAATAAAAGTAAGAAAGTAATAGATTTCTAATGTAATTGAATATTAAATTATATTTAATATGACACGTTCTGCAGTAAAAAGTACTATATTATGCTTTGGAATGTTGTGAAGTAAATTTTTCTAAAGAAAAACAGGTAACACTTTATTTTAAGGTGTCCTTGTTACACATGTTACATGTACTTGCTATTATAATAACGTTTAATTATGCATAATAACATGCAATTAACCCTAAACCAAACCCTAACCATATAGTAAGTACATGTAGTTAATTATTATTACTCAGTTCTTAAATGTATAATTACACTGTAACAAGGACACCTTAAAATAAAGTGTAACCGAAAAACACTCTGATAAAGTACAGACACTGGAAAAGTACTTTAAAGCAAAGTAAAAAAGTCTGCCTCTGCAAATATCCCTAACACTTCTTCACATTCAAATCTCTTCTAATGCACACATTAGGTCACCACTGGTATTATTGCTTAAATATTTGTTTCCCTTCATCTCTCTCAGATTGATGGGGCTCACTCAGACCTCAGTTCTGGCTTTTGTGTTTGACACCACCATTTTGTCAAATTACACTGCAGAGGTCAAGAGAGTGTCCATCAGTATCATAGACAGCAGAAAAGGAACGTCAGAGGAACCTTCAGAATACATTCTAGTCCCGTTTAATGAGCAGGGTAGGGATATTGTGCACATACATACATACATATATATATTGTGACGGGAGGAGCCAACGACAGACACAGTGGGTGTGGCGTCAGGCCTCAGAGAGGTTTTTATTAAACAAAAATGATCAAATAAAGTGTCCAGGGGGAAGAAGTGTCCAGAGAAAACAGGGGGGATCTGGTGTCCTCGTTGTGCTGCGGGGCTCGTGAAGGAGGGCAGTGTTCCAGAAGGGAGGGGTCCAGGCAAGGGGCGGAGTCCGGTGGCCGCACACGCTCCCGCGGTCCGGGGCACGAGGGGCGGCGGCTTCTCTTGAGCGGCGGCTCTTCCTCTTCTGCCTCTTACGGGCATTGGCGGGACTTTGGACGGCCCGACATCTCTGGTCCGGTGGCCGTAATACGGGTGCGGCTTGCACGTTGACTCTGGAGGTTGCGCGGCTCACATCCTCGGCGGCGCGATGTCCCTCAACGCACCCTTTCTGGACCCACGAGGACACCATCGTGCATGCACGGGGGAAGAGACCGGTCTCTCGAGGAGAGGCGCGCTCGGCATTTAACGGCGGCGGTGATGAGGCTTAATTCAGTCCAGCTGTGCCTCATCACACGCCGCCAGCCCACGTTGGTCCCACGCCCCTCCTCTCATCCACCCACTCCCGTCAGGAGCCTGGTGAAGGGCGGCGAATAAGGGACGGGGTGGTGATGATGATGAGGGGGAGGGCCACCGATCCGTCACAATATATATACATAATGTGTGTGTATATATATATATATATATATATATATATATATATATATATATATACATTACGGAGCCATTTAAAGGACATTGTGGTGGGAAAAATTTGGGACGAGTGGAAAAAATTCAGGGTGGGAGGAAAAAATATTTTTCAAATGTTTTGCGTTCCCTCGAGAAACTTTGCGTTCTCCTTTCTCTCACAAAGATACTTTGCGTTCTTTCGCAAATATATTTGCGTTCCCTCGCAAAACCATTTGAGTTCGGACAAATTCTTCCTGTTTACTTTACAGCTTGCAGTGGTTACAGCTCGTATGTTCACAATGGAGCGGTTCATAGTGTTTTATTTTGAACTTGGACTCATATAAATTAATAAGTCAGTGCTTAGTTCAAGGCACGGTTTTGGGACATAATAAAACGTGTAATGTGTCTTAATGTTTTAAAACAGTGAGGACCAAATTCGATAATAATAAAAGCTTATAAAATTATTAGGCTAATATTAATAACCTTATTAATAATATTATTAAGCAGAATAGCCCAGAATATGAACGAAACGCCCTAGCTGCACATAGCCTAAGCTTTTTCTCCCCCATAAAATGCTTAAGGTAGGCTATAATGAAAACGGTGATTTAAAACTACCAAATCCGTTGCATTCATATTCTGGGTTATTCTCCTTTATTAAAAGTAATATTATTAATAAGGTTATTAATATAAGCCTAACAAGTTTATTAGTATTTATTATTATCGCATTTGGTCCTGTCACATGTTGACCTAGTTTCTTCTGTTCCCTCATTGGTTAATTAGCCCCACACCTGTTTCTGTTTTCCCTTTGATTACTTTGATTATTTAAAGCCTGTGTTCTCCCTCCAATGTTTGTCTGCTATTGAGTTTGTCATATGTGTTGTGCTACGCCTTTCTCCTGAATTTCTACTGTGGATTATTATTAAAGATATTTGTTTGGACTCTACTCCTCATCTTGTGCCTTCTTAGCATACACGACCAACAGGTCCTAATGTCACTGTTTTAATATAGCCTATTAAGCCGCATTAAAGCGTTTTAGAATGCCCCAAAACTAACCACTGTCTTACTGTATTTCTTTATACTTAAGTCAAAGTTCAAAATAAGAACTTTATGAACAGCTCCAGTGTGAACATATGAGCTGCATGAACCTTTCTACCTTAAGCATTTTCTATGGGGAAGAAAAGGCTTAACGTGCAGGGCGTTGCGTTCATATTCTGCTTTATTAATAGTAATATTATTAATAAGGTTATTAATGTCAGCCTAACAATTTTTATCAGGATTTATTATTATCGAATTTAGTCCTCCAATGTCACTATTTAAAAAAATTAAGCCACATTCAGCGTTTTAGAATGTCCCAAAACCGTGCCTCGAAATAAGCACTGACTGTATTACTTTAAGTCCAAGTTCAAAATAAAACTCTATGAATCGCACCATTGTGAACATACGAGCTGTAACCACTGCAAGCTGTAAAGTAAACAGGAAGAGTTTGTCCGAACTCAAATGGTTTTGCGAGAGAACGCAAAAGTTTTGCGAGGGAATGCAAATATCTTTGCAAAAGAATGCAAAAGTTTTGCGAGGGAACGCAAAAGTTTTGAAAATTATTTTTTCCTCCCACTCTGAATTTTTTCCACTCACCTCAAATTTTTCCCACCACAATGTCCTTTAAAGGGCTCCGTGATACATACATACATACATACATACATATACACACACACACACACACACACACACACACACACACACACACACACACATATATATATATATAAACATTTCTATAAAATAGTTTACATGAGCATGATGTATTAATATGGATTAAATATTTTGTTCCATAAAATTTAGAAAGCCATACCATATTTATATTGTTCCACATACATCCATCACAGTTTATACTGAAAATGAACTTAGCATGTTCTTGCTAGTGACATATTTGTGTTTTACTCAGATTTTGGACCTCTGATAAAAACTGGGGATACAGATACATTCAAAGAGAAAATCAATTCCCTGTCAGCATCTGATAATTTAAACCCAGGGATGTGTCTGTCAGGATTGCTGGTATGTTTATTGTCTTTTAGACAGTGATATAAACCTTCATTCAGCCTAAGAAAATTTCACACTGAAACCAATACACTCAAAAACAAAAGTATTTATTTTAAAAGTTCAGATTTAGAACAAATCATTGTGGTAAGCATTGATATGATTATAATACTACAGTTCTTGTTTGTTTCATTGTTTCATGAATCTGTAGTTGGCATTGACAAGAGCTCCTCCGTCATCAAATATTTTGGTTTTCACTGATGGTGCAGCAAAGGACACAGAATTAAAAAGAGCAGTTGAGGCCATGATGCAAAGTACCCAGTCAAAAGTGAGTGCCAGCAGAACTGCTTGATTTGTTTCTTCAGTTAGATCAATTATGTTAGAGATACTTTGTCTTAAGATTTTTCTTTTTTCTTTTACTCCAGGTCACTTTCCTGCTGACAAACTCCATCTCAACACGCAGTCAACAGAATGTCTCAGTATCAAGATCATTGTCTCAGTCAGACATACAGTTGTACAGAGACCTGGCCCATGTTTCTGGTGGAGAGACCATAGAGGTCACAAACTCTACTCAGGCCACTGCAGTCATTACAGATGCAATCACAGCTGACCTGGTATATTCCAACAATGAGATCACAATGTTACGTTATATATTAATACTTATATCATCACTATTAGACATGCATTTTATAATGTAAATGTAATTTGCCTTATGCTACCAGTCGTATTCTAATCGAAATGCTTGAGTTTGTGCTGTGCTGTCCTTAGGGGAATCTCTGTAGCGCTCTAATGTGGTAAAACCTGTTTCTTGAAGGTGACGGTTCTTCAGGTTGAGAGAAGTCCACTCAAGGCAGAAAACTTTTCTTTTGTGCTGGATCCGACTCTGTCCAACGTGAATGTGTATATCACAGGAGGCTCTGCAGCCTTTAGCCTTTACAGCCCTACTGGTACGGCAACATATTTTTGAACAGAATGCTAAACTTCAGTACTACACAGCATGTGTTTAATTAGTTTCGTAATGTTTAAAATGATACTCCACCATGAATGAAAATTCTCTCAATTACTCACCCTCATGCAGTCCCAGATCTGAGTTTCTAAAAAAAAAAAAAAAAAGAAATTTCTCTTGGGTCATATAATGCATGTAGATATGAACCCCAAAGCTGACACTTCAAAAACAACACAAAGCGAACACAATGATAATCCATACGACCACAGTCTTCCGAAGCTAAACATTGGTGGGATTTTTTTTTTTTTAACTATAAACCATTGCTTCTGGCCAACTGTCATACATCTGTGATGGAATGAGATTGAGTAAATGATGACAGAATATTATTATTTTTCGAGTGGTGTATACATTTAAGGCTCCAAAGAATGTTTGGGCTCTGCAATTAGGATTATGAAATAATTACTGTGCCGATAACATCTGATTTAGTAGATGCCACTCTTAATGTAATTATACATTTTCATGCCCACACCTTCAGGTGTGTCTCAGTCAGGTTCAGTGGCAGATGGTCCTCTGGGCAGCATCCTGACTGTAGGGAATATAAAGAGAGTAAAGCTCAACTCTGACAACCAGACAGGGGAATGGAAGATCAGCATTGACTCTACAAGCCCCTACAGTCTTAAAGTTATCGGTAAAGTTTTTATTTATAAATCAAAAATTGGAGTAAAATACTCATCTCTTATGCTTTCTAAAGCTCTTATGCTTTCACTTGCCACAGAAAATAATTTCACTCTCTGTGTGTCAAAGCAAAATGAATGCCTATATATGCCATAATTCAAAATTCCTTCAATTGTAAATACAGGTCGGAGTTCTGTGGACGTCCTCTTTTACTTTGTGGAGATAGTTGAGGGAGGTCATGGAGACTCATGGGGACAGAGTTTCACGCGCCCTTTTATTGGTACAACATCATGCATCATCCATCCATCCATTCTCCATTCTTGTCCTCTGTCATGTTGCAGGCATCATGCATCATATTTTATATTAGAAATATATATTTTTAATGTCACTAGTTCTGAAGAAAAAAAAAAAAACTTTAAGGTACCATTGCAATTACCACAATTGTGCTATGAAATGTCATGGGCAAAACCTAGTAATTTCAGTAGGAACCTGCGTGATCAGGAATTTTGTACAGGTATATGGATGAAACTTTTACCCATGCAGATTTGCAAGTTTTTCATGCAAATTTGATGAACTGACCAACATAATACTGCTTGGTTTTAAAGTAACTTAAGTGTGAGTTGTAATCAATGGATGTTTTTTTTTTTGCCTAGAAATTATGCGAGTGTGACAGCACCCCAATAATTAAAAAAAAACAAAAAATTTTTTAGCACCCTAATAATTTTGCTTGTCACATACATTCATAGTACTGATACTTCACCCCCAAACAATGATACAACATTTCAAATAACTGTTTTCTGATTTGTGATCAGGTCGGAACGCTACTTTCTATGTCTCTGTGACCGGAGGAGATTCAGTCGCAGTGACTGACGTGCTTCTAGTTGAAGCTTCAGGATCTGATGTTGTCAGTGGAACTATCAAATCTGTCGGTGCAACAGACTTCCTGGTCAGCATAGACAGAATCCCAGAGTGGGCGTTTGTGGTGCAGCTCAAAGGACTGTTGAATGAATCGTCGTCGGCTAGTCGATTCCAGAGGCAGTCACCCACCCAACATAAAGGATCTAGAATAACAGTCACGGTAAATAATACCAATGGCAAAATGTTGGGTACACAAACACAAATAACTGTAATTTACAACAATTATTAAACAAAATACACTTAATTTTACATAACAGTTTGGAACAAAAAGAGAGTTTTAAAAACTCATCACTGTATTTGACAAATAACATATATTTACCATAACTGTTCCTTCACAGGCCCAGTCACAGAACATTACACAGCCTGGAGTCCCATTGAGTCTCAACTTTACAGTGGCCTCTAATGCTACAGGCAGCAACTACACTATCAGAGCTCGGACTGACCAGGGCTTCAACGTGTCTTTCCCCAGCTCTTTGACCCTGGGAACCGGAGGAAGTGCTCAGGGAAGACTCACACTGATCACACCCTCAGACACAGAGTCAGGGACGGATGTCACACTCACTATTGAGGCAGAAGCTCCGGGATCCACTGATTTGAATTATGTCACACTGCGACTCACTGTCTCCACAGCAAATGCTATTTTCAGTGGATGTTACTCACTTTCCATGTGTCTTACTTTCTTCTGGTTTTTCATTTGCCATTTTGTATGTTTCTAAATAACATTAAGCACAGCAAGTAGCGCTGTATTTTAAAATCTTTGCTTGCAAAACCCTTTATAAATATTGAATAATCTAGGTTAAGGTTTATTGAAATTGACTTTAACTTTCTGTTGTATGTGAACAGGTGTGTTTGGGACTAAGTTGTGATTTTATAGTGTAGTATATGTTCATGATCTTTTTGAATGTTTATTAAAGACAAAGTTCACAGTGGATTCTGCATTGTGTAAGCTCATGTGTTGGTTTTGCTTTTTAAAATAGCCTACACTCTCATTCAGCTTCTACTTTGCTCAGGGACTGCACTGAACTCCTGTCACATGAGTGATTATAAATTATAAGGTTTCAGACAATTTGGGAGGATTAAATGAATACAATTGCATGTACGATTGTGATTTTTGATTTATCACTAATATTATTAAAGGACACTTTTCACTGTTTGAACTTGCATGCGTGTTGACAGTGTGTGTACACAACCACCCTATAATGATAAAAATACACCCAGTGCACTTAAAAATAAATAAATAAATAAAAATCGCCACAAATAATAAGTACTTTCTCAGATCAAGCCATTCACAGATTCTTGGCAGAGTGACATCACACAGGCCAAGGCCGTTCCCATGACCGTACACGAACACTGGCATTTTAGCATTGACCCGCCCTGAGCTGTAAACAGTCTGCCATTGTTTCGACGCCGGAACAGATGTAGACAAGAATGTCACTTAAGCGAATGAGATGTTCTGTTGTTGGACGTAATAAGGAAAATAGCAGTCATCATTTACTCCCAACATCTAAGCCACTGAACATGCAAAGGATTACTTTTGTTTTTGAAGGGAATGTGCCCCACGATCTACCTAAATGCGTTTATGTTTGAGCAAATCATTCGTGATCCAGCTTCACCTCCATAAGAAGTGAGTATAGTTTTTTTTTACTTCCTGAGACCCCAAAAAAAAGTTTTAGGAAATTTATTTTTATTTTTCATGTCTTTACATTGTTTAGAGCATTAAAAAAATTTTTTAAAAAGAAAAATATATTTAATTCATAAGTTACACTATGTCCTCAGTAGAGGACATCGGGACTCAAAAGACATGAATGAATATGCAATAAACAATTGATTTTTTAAATCACCAATACATTTTTAGTTTTCTCTCTCTATATATATATATATATATATATATAGTGACGGGAGGAGCCAACGACAGACACAGTGGGTGTGGCGTCAGGCCTCGGAGAGGCTTTTATTGAACAAAAATAATAAAATAAAGTGTCCAGGGGGAAGAAGTGTCCGACAAAACAGGGGGGTCTGGTGTCCTCGTTGTGCTGCTGGGCTCGTGAAGGAGGGCAGTGTTCCAGGAGGGAAGGGTCCAGGCAAGGGGCGGAGTCCGGTGGCCGCACGCGCTCCCGCTCTGGTCCAGTTTCGAGGGGCGGCGGCTTCTCTTGAGCGGCGGCTCTTCCTCTTCTTTCTCGGCCTTTTGGCGGGACTTGAACGGCCCGGCATCCTGGCCCGTCGGCCGTAATACGGGTGCGCCTCGCACGCTGACTCTGGAGGTTCCGCGGCTCACATCCTCGGCGGCGCGATGTCCCTCAACGCACCCTTCCTGGACCCACGAGGACACCAGCGTGCATGCACGGGAGAAGAGACTGATCTCTCGAGGAGAGGCGCTCTCGGCATTTAACGGCGGCGGTGATGAGGCTTCATTCAGTCCAGCTGTGCCTCATCACACGCCGCCAGCCCACGTTGATCCCGCGCCCCTCCTCTCATCCACCCACTCCCGTCAGGAGCCTGGTGAAGGGCGGCGAATAAGGGACGGGGTGGTGATGATAATGAGGGGGAGGGCCACCGATCCGTCACAATATATATATATATATATATATATATATATATATATATATATATATATATATATATATATATATATATATATATATATATATATATTTTTTTTTTTTAAACCAAACTTTGTATAAAGATGATTTTCAACTATGTTATAACAGAAAGAGTCAATATACCATTTTTCTTGTGGCAAAATGTGTGTAAAATGGCCATAAACAGATTTTCTCATTATATACAATGCATCTATAAACTAAATCTAATTTGCATATTAATGTGTTTTTGGGGCAACATGTAATGAAAAAAGAAGTGTAAATATAGCTGCAAGCAGCGATGGCGGGCCCAAGCCGTCAGCGCAACCGCCACGCCGGTGGCAGCAGGAAAACTGTGCCCAGCGGGCACATGCATCACAGTAACCTTCCGGCAGTCTGGTTTTGAGGGATACAGCAATGAAAGGGTTAATCAAAACTATCAAGATATTGAGAGACACACACACACACACACACACACACAAACATACACGCAACAATATATACAATTTTGGTAACACTTTCAATAAGGTTTCAGTTATTAACATTAAGTATATTAATTAATATGAACAATAATTATATAGCTTTTATTAATGTTAGTCTCTCTCTATTCTCTCTCTCTCTCACAAACACACACAAACAAACTATATATATATATGTGTGTGTGTGTGTGTGTGTGTGTGTATCTAAAAGAATATGGACAGTACAGGACAATTCAGCTGATTCTATGCATTATTTTTCATTCTGAGAGACATACAGGCAGCTCAGCCAACTCTTGAAATTTAAGGTCATGCCTCCATCTGGTGGTCATTCTTGGTATTACATGCTTGGTATTAACTAACATTAAATAAGATTAATAAATGATTTTAAATTATATTGTTCCTTTTTAGTTCATGTTAATTAATATAATAACTTATGTTAACCAAAGAGACCTTAATGTAAATTGTTACAAGTACTTTTAATATTCTAGAAGTATAAAAAAAATATATACATGTATATATATATATATATATATATATATATATATATGTGTGTGTGTGTGTGTGTGTGTGTGTGTGTGTGTGTGTGTGTGTAAAGAATACTGAGAATACAGAGCAATTCAGCTGATTCTATGCATTCTTTTTCATTCTGATACACAAAGAGGCAGCTCTTGAAAAATAAGGTCATGCCTCCATCTGGTGTTCATTCTTGGTATTACACTCTTCACCTTTAAACCAATTTTAGCTAAAGTTTTAATTGTTTTGTGGCCCCTGAGCATGATAAATTTTTTAAACTAAGCATGTTTCCTCAGAATGACTTGTTATATTTATGTAAAAAGTTTTGAAGTGTTTGAAATCTGCATTTTAAAGATATAAGAAAATTACTGCTATTTTTTTTACTGTTACTTTAATAAATCACCATTACCACACCGTTCGAGATATCCTAAATCCATCCGCAATTTAAAATCTTCAGTATATTGGCATCATGTTGACAAAGTTTGGTGTGAACTACTTGTTTCTGCTTGGAAGAGTATGAATTTATTTACAGCCTGTTTTCTCAAAAAACAAACATTAAAATAAAAATAGCCGACTTCCTGTAGGTCGTAGCTAATGACAGTGAATTAGAAAGTTGTCCGGCTTAATAAGAACAATTTATGTACCGAGTTTAGTGTCCGTAGCTATAACTAACCCCTCCCACTTTTGTGAAAATGACACATTTCCTGGTGCCAGTTGGTGGCGCTATAACTTTTGCTCATAATAGTCACATCTGTTCGATCGGCATCGTACAATGAACAAACCCCTGAAGCTTAAACAAAATCAGACAATGTATGTGGCTGCTATTAGACTTTTTGTCTCTCATTTTTATCCATAATTTCATTGGTTCGCCACGGGCAAACCGTCCGAGATATCAAAAATCCGTCCGCAATTTAGCGTCCCCAATGTCTTGAGATCATGTTTACCGAGTTTGGTGGCAATCGGATGGAAGTCCTCAGAGGAGTATATCAAATTCCAGAGCATGCGCTTTTTAAACAACCCTGAATAGCTGACTTCCTGTTGGGTGGAACCTATGACATGCACTGAGAAAGTTGTTCAGCTTAGTGAGATCTATATGTGTACCGAGATTCATGTGTATACGTGCAAGTATGTATGAGCTATGCAGCAAGTTTTCTGACTGTGATCCAGGGGGAGCCGTAGAGCCCCTGTGCCACGCCCGGGTACCAGCTTCTGTGACGTCCTAATGGCCGCAGATTCCAACGTGTGTGCAAATTTTCAAGAGTTTTTGAGCATGTTAAGGCCCCCAAAAACCCCCGGAAGGTTGAAAAAAAAAAACAATACTTAGGGGAATAAAATCCAATATAGCTGCAAGCAGCGATGGCGGGCCCAAGCCGTCAGCGCAACCGCCAAGCCGGTGGCATCAGGAAAACTGTGCCCAGCGGGCACATGCATTACAGTAAACCTCTGGCAGTTTGGATTTGAGGGATACAGCAATGAAAGGGTTAATCCAAACTATCAAGACTGTGAAAGATACACACATACACACACACACGCATACAAGCAACTATATATAACATTTGGGTAACACTTTCAATAAGGTTTCCGTTATTAACATTAACTATATTAATTAATATGAACAATAAATATATAGCTGTTTAAAAATGTTAGTCTCTCTCTATTCTCTCTCTCTCTCACAAACTCACACATAAAAACAAATATGAAAAGCTTTTTTAACACTTTTCAATAAGTTTTTATTTTTTAACATTATATAAGTTAACATGAACAATAATTATATAATATTTATTAATGTTAATTAATGTTAAGTTTAAAATGTATTAA
>CM071938.1:27537500-27545000 GCA_036784905.1 Acrossocheilus fasciatus
CTGTAAATTAGAAAGTTGTCCGGCTAAATAAGAACAATTTATGTACCGAGTTTGGTGTCTGTAGCTAAAACTAACCCCCCCACTTTTGACAAAAGGTGGCGCTATAGAGTGCCTCTTCCACGCCCGTTTATGAGCTTTTGTTGGTGTCTAACTATGATTAATACAGATATGTGTATTGAGTTTCATGGAATTCTAAGCATGTTATCTGCCTCAAAATCATCTGAAAAGAATATTCAACTTTGACATATTACCACGGCAACTATATTTTACATATCAATATTCCCTTCACAGTTTTACATCGGCCGTAGTTTCTCATTATTCTGATGAAGTTTGAAGCAAATCGGGTAAAAATAAGATGCTGAAAATGAAATTGACACATTTCCTGCTGCCAGTTGGTGGCGCTATAACTTTTACTCATAATAGTCACATCTATTCGATCGGCATCATACAACCAACAAACCCCTGAAGTTTGATCAAAATCAGACAATGTATGTGGATGTTATTAGACATTTGGTGTCTCTCATTTCTCGGCATAATTCATCACCTCGCCACGGGCAAACCGTTCGAGATATCAAAAATCCCTCCGCAATTTAGCATCCCCAATGTCTTGAGATCATGTTCACCGAGTTTGGTGGCAATCGTATGGAAGTCCTCAGAGGAGTATATCAAATTCCAGAGCATGCGCTTTTCAAACAGCCTTGAATAGCCGACTTCCTGTTGGGCGGAGCCTATGACATTGACTACGAAAGTTGTTCGGCTCATTGAGATCTATATGTGTACAGAGTTTCATATGAATACATGCAAGTATGTGTGAGCTATACATCAAGTTTTCTGACTATTTTATAGGGGGCGCAGTAGAGCCCCTGTGCCACGCCCTGGTCCCAGCCTCTGCGGCGTCCTAATGACCGCAGATTCCAACATATGTGCCAATTTTCAAGAGTTTTTGAGCATGTTAAGGCCCCCAAAAAGCTCAGTTTAGTCGAAGGGAAAAATAAAAAAAATAATAATAATAATCCTTACGAAATCAATAGGGCCCTCGCCTTACTGGCTTGGGCCCTAAATATAGCTGCAAGCAGCGATGGCGGGCCCAAGCCGTCAGCGCAACCGCCACGCCGGTGGCATCAGGAAAACTGTGCCCAGCGGGCACATGCATTACAGTAAACCTCTGGCAGTTTGGATTTGAGGGATACAGCAATGAAAGGGTTAATCCAAACTATCAAGACTGTGAAAGATACACACATACACACACGCATACAAGCAACTATATATAACATTTGGGTAACACTTTCAATAAGGTTTCCGTTATTAACATTAACTATATTAATTAATATGAACAATAAATATATAGCTGTTTAAAAATGTTAGTCTCTCTCTATTCTCTCTCTCTCTCACAAACTCACACATAAAAACAAATATGAAAAGCTTTTTTAACACTTTTCAATAAGTTTTTTATTTTTTAACATTATATAAGTTAACATAAACAATAATTATATAATATTTATTAATGTTAATTAATGTTAAGTTTAAAATGTATTAATACATTATTAAAATTTAAAGTTGGGTCTCAACATTAGTTTATGTTCTGTGAATTAACATAAAATTAATATTTTTAATGTTAGTATTAACCAAAATTAAATGAAATTAATAAATGATTTTAAAATATATTGTTCCTTTTTAGTTCATGTTAATTAATGTAATAACTCATGTTAACCAAAGAGACCTTAAAGTAAATTGTTACCAATATTTTTTATATTATATAGCTATTTAAAAAAAGTATATGATTATATATATATATATATATATATATATATATATATATATATATATATATATATATATATATGTGTGTGTGTATATGTGTGTGTGTGTGTGTGTGTGTGTGTGTGTGTATATCTAAAAGAATATGGACAGTACAGAACATTTCAGCTGATTCTATGCATTATTTTTCATTCTGAGAGACATACAGGCAGCTCAGCCAATTTTTGAAAATTAAGGTCATGCCTCCATCTGGTGGTCATTCTTGGTATTACACGCTTGGTATTAACTAACATGAAATAAGATTAATAAATGATTTTAAATTATATTGTTCCTTTTTAGTTCATGTAAATTAATGTAATAACTTATGTTAACCAAAGAGACCTTAAGGTAAATTGTTACAAATACTTTTAATATTCTATAAGTATTTAAAAAAAAAAAAAAATATATATATATATATATATATATATATATATATATATATATATATATATATATGTGTGTGTGTGTGTGTGTGTGTGTGTGTGTGTGTGTGTGTGTGTGTGTGTGTGTAAAGAATACTGAGAATACAGAGCATTTCAGCTGATTCTATGCATTCTTTTTCATTCTGATACACAGAGAAGCAGCTCTTGAAAAATAAGGTCATGCCTCCATCTGGTGTTCATTCTTGATATTACACGCTTGGTATTAACTAACATTAAATAAGATTAATAAATGATTTTAAATTATATTGTTCCTTTTTAGTTCATGTAAATTAATGTAATAACTTATGTTAACCAAAGAGACCTTAAGGTAAATTGTTACAAATACTTTTAATATTCTATAAGTATTTAAAAAAAAAAATATATATATATATATATATATATATATATATATATATATGTGTGTGTGTGTGTGTGTGTGTGTGTGTGTGTGTGTGTGTGTGTGTGTGTGTGTGTAAAGAATACTGAGAATACAGAGCATTTCAGCTGATTCTATGCATTCTTTTTCATTCTGATACACAGAGAAGCAGCTCTTGAAAAATAAGGTCATGCCTCCATCTGGTGTTCATTCTTGATATTACACGCTTGGTATTAACTAACATTAAATAAGATTAATAAATGATTTTAAATTAAATTGTTCCTTTTTAGTTCATGTTAATTAATGTAATAACTTATGTTAACCAAAGAGACCTTAATGTAAATTGCTACAAATACTTTTAATATTTTATAAGTATTTAAAAAAAAAAAAAATATATATATATATATATATATATATATATATATATATATATATATATATATATATATATATGTGTGTGTATATATATATGTGTGTGTGTATATATATATGTGTGTGTGTGTGTGTGTGTGTGTGTGTGTGTGTGTATATATATATATATATATATATATATATATATATATATATATATATAAGAACACTGACAGTACAGAGCATTTCAGCTGGCTCTATGCAGTATTTTTCATTCTGATAGACAGAGAGGCAGCTCATGAAAAATAAGGTCATGCCTCCATCTGGTGGTCATTCTTGGTATTACACACTTGGTATTAACTTACATTATATAAGATTAAAAAATTATTTTAAATTATATTGTTCCTTTTTAGTTCATTTTAATTAATGTAATAACTTATGTTAACCAAAGAGACCTTAATGTAAATTGTTAAAAATAATTTTAATATTCTATAAGTATATATATATATAAAAAAAAAACATATATATATATATATATATATATATATATATATATATATATATATATATATGTATGTGTGTGTGTGTGTGTGTGTGTGTAAAGAATACTGAGAATACAGAGCATTTCAGCTGATTATATGCATTCTTTTACATTCTGATACACAGAGAGGCAGCTCTTCAAAAATAAGGTCATGCCTCCATCTTGTGTTCATTCTTGGTATTACACTCTTCACCTTTAAAACAATTTCAGTGATAGTTTTAATTGTTTTGTGGCCCCTGAGCATGATACATTTATGAAACTAAGCATGTTTCCTCAGAATGACCTGTTATATTTATGTAAAAAGTTTTGAAGTGTTTGGAAAGTGCACTTTAAAGATATAAGAAAATTACTGCTATTTGTTTTACTGTTACTTTAATAAATCACCATTACCACACCGTTCGAGATATCCTAAATCCGTCCGCAATTTAAAATCTTCAGTATATTGACATCATGTTGACAAAGTTTGGTGTGAACTACTTGTTTCTGCTTGGAGGAGTATGAATTTATTTACAGCCTGTTTTCTCAAAAAACAAATATTCAAAGAAAAATTGTTTTGTGGCCCCTGAGCATGATATATTTTTGAAACTAAGCATGTTTCCTCAGAATGATTTGTTATATTTATGTAAAAAGTTTTGAAGTGTTTGGAAAGTGCACTTTAAAGATATAAGAAAATTACTGCTATTTTTTTTTACTGTTACTTTAATAAATCACCATTGCCACACCGTTCGAGATATCCTAAATCCGTCCGCAATTTAAAATCTTCAGTATATTGGCATCATGTTGACAAAGTTTGGTGTGAACTACTTGTTTCTGCTTGGAGGAGTATGAATTTGTTTATAGCCTGTTTTCTCAAAAAACAAACATTCAAATAAAAATAGCCGACTTCCTGTTGGTCGTAGCTAATGACTGTAAATTAGAAAGTTGTCCGGCTTAATAAGAACAATTTATGTACCGAGTTTGGTGTCTGTAGCTAAAACTAACCCCCCCACTTTTGACAAAAGGTGGCGCTATAGAGTGCCTCTTCCACGCCCGTTTATGAGCTTTTTCCGGTGTCTAACTATCATTAATACGGATATGTGTATTGAGTTTCATGGAATTCTAAGCATGTTATCTGCCTCAAAATAATCTGAAAAGAATATTCAACTTTGACATATTACCACGGCAACAATATTTTAGATATCAATATTCCCTTCACAGTTTCACATCGGCCATGTTTTCTCATTATTCTGATGAAGTTTGAAGCAAATCGGGTAAAAATAAGATGCTGAAAATGAAATTGACACATTTCCTGCTGCCAGTTGGTGGCGCTATAACTTTTACTCATAATGGTCACATCTATTCGATCGGCATCATACAACCAACAAACCCCTGAAGTTTGATCAAAATCAGACAATGTATGTGGATGTTATTAGACATTTCGTGTCTCTCATTTCTCGCCATAATTCATCACCTCGCCACGGGCAAACCGTTCGAGATATCAAAAATCCCTCCGCAATTTAGCATCCCCAATGTCTTGAGATTATGTTCACCAAGTTTGGTGGCAATCGTATGGAAGTCCTCAGAGGAGTATATCAAATTCCAGAGCATGCGCTTTTCAAACAGCCCTAAATAGCCGACTTCCTGTTGGGCGGAGCCTATGACATAGAGTAGGAAAGTTGTTCGGCTCAATGAGATCTATATGTGTACCGAGTTTCATATGAATACGTTTAAGTATGTGTGAGATAGCCATCAAGATATCTGGCCGCTTTGTAGGGGGCGACGTAGAGCCCCTGTGCCACGCCCGGGTTCCAGCCTGGGCGACGTCCTAATGGCCGCGGATTCCAATGTGTGTGCAAATTTTCAAGAGTTTTTGAGCATGTTAAGGCCCCCAAAAACCCCCGGAAGGTTGAAAAAAAAAATAAAAATAAAAAAAAAAAAAATAATAATAAATATAGCTGCAAGCAGCGATGGCGGGCCCAAGCCGTCAGCGCAACCGCCACGCCGGTGGCATCAGGAAAACTGTGCCCAGTGGGCACTTGCATTACAGTAAACCTCTGGCACCTCTGGCAGTCTGGTTTTGAGGGATACAGCAATGAAAGGGTTAATCCAAACTATCAAGACATTGAGACACACACACACACACACACACACACATACACATACATGCAACAATATATAAAATTTTGGTAACACTTTCAATAAGGTTTCAGTTATTAACATGAACTATAATAATTAATTTGAACAATATAGCTTTTTTAAAAAAAGTATATGATTATATATTTATATATATATATATATATATATATATATATATATATGGTTGTGTATGTGTGTGTGTGTATATCTAAAAGAATATGGACAGTACAAAACATTTCAGCTGATTTTATGCATTATTTTTCATTCTGAGAGACATACAGGCAGCTCAGCCAACTCTTGAAAATTAAAGTCATGCCTCCATCTGGTGGTCATTCCTGGTATTACACGCTTGGTATTAACTAACATTAAATAAGATTAATAAATGATTTTAAATTATATTGTTCCTTTTTAGTTCATGTTAATTAATGTAATAACTTATGTTAACCAAAGAGACCTTAATGTAAATTGTTACAAATACTTTTAATATTCTATAAGTATTTAAAAAAAAATTATATAATATATATATATATATATATATATATATATATATATATATATATATATATGTTTGTGTGTGTGTGTGTGTGTGTGTAAAGAATACTGAGAATACAGAGCATTTCAGCTGATTCTATGCATTCTTTTTCATTCTGATACACAGAGAGAAAGCTCATGAAAAATAAGGTCATGCCTCCATCTGGTGTTCATTCTTAGTATTACACTCTTCACCTTTAAACCAATTTCAGTGATAGTTTTAATTATTTTGTGGCCCCTGAGCAAGATACATTTTTGAAACTAAGCATGTTTCCTCAGAATGATTTGTTATATTTATGTAAAAAGTTTTGAAGTGTTTGAAATCTGCACTTTAAAGATATAAGAAAATTACTTCTATTTTTTTTTACTGTTACTTTAATAAATCACCATTACCACTCCGTTCGAGATATCCTAAATCCGTCCGCAATTTAAAATCTTCAGTATATTGGCATCATGTTGACAAAGTTTGGTGTGAACTACTTGTTTCTGCTTGGAGGAGTATGAATTTATTTACAGCCTGTTTTCTCAAAAAACAAACATTAAAATAAAAATAGCCGACTTCTTGTTGGTCGTAGCTAATGACAGTGAATTAGAAAGTTGTCCGGCTTAATAAGAACAATTTATGTACCGAGTTTAGTGTCTGTAGCTAAAACTAACCCCTCCCATTTTTGTGAAAATGACACATTTCCTGGTGCCAGTTGGTGGCGCTATAACTTTCGCTCATAATAGTCACATCTGTTCGATCGGCATCGTACAACGAACAAACCCCTGAAGGTTGGTCAAAATCAGACATTGTATGTGGCTGTTATTAGACTTTTTGTCTCTCATTTGTAGCCATAATTTCATCGCCTCGCCACGAGCAAACCGTTCGAGATATCAAAAATCCCTCTGCAATTTAGCGTCCCCAATGTCTTGAGATCATGTTCACCGAGTTTGGTGGCAATCGGATGGAAGTCCTCAGAGGAGTATATCAAATTCCAGAGCATGCACTTTTTAAACAACCCTGAATAGCTGACTTCCTGTTGGGTGGAACCTATGACATGCACTGAGAAAGTTGTTCAGCTTAGTGAGATCTATATGTGTACCGAGATTCATGTGTATACATGCAAGTATGTATGAGCTATGCAGCAAGTATTCTGACTGTGATCCAGGGGGAGCCGTAGAGCCCCTGTGCCACGCCCGGGTACCAGCTTCTGTGACGTCCAAATGGCCGCAGATTCCAACGTGTGTGCAAATTTTCAAGAGTTTTTGAGCATGTTAAGGCCCCCAAAAACCCCAAGAAGGTTGAAAAAAAAAACATTACTTAGGGGAATAAAATCCAATATAGCTGCAAGCAGCGATGGCGGGCCCAAGCCGTCAGCGCAACC